>CATIWR010340406.1:0-71518 GCA_949677035.1 Omphalea diandra
TTGTGACAAAAAAAAATCTAACAAATATATATAATATATAAATATATATATATATATATATATATATATATATATATATATATATATATATATATATATATATAGGTAACTTAACATCAATTCATAACTAAAACAGGCATAACAATGCCTTTTTTACTAGACATATATGTTAAATACATTCCATTTGGTATAAATGATTACAAACTAATTCTTATCTATGCATATATACATGATATAAGAAGAGAGAGTGTCAATTCAATTGACAACCTATGATCCATCAATGCATAAAGCTTTATGCTTCAAATGTCTACACTTTATGCTTCACAATTTGAAAAAAAATGATTGCTATTTGAAGATTTGTGACTCAATGAATAAAAATAATAATAAGATTTTGATAGCATAGTCCAATGGTCAATTAATATGCAATACAAGTATAAGGATTGACTTATGCTAATGCTTATGCAATGGTTTATCAATTTTGTCATGATGTTGTAAGGCAAATGCTACTCTTGAAAATTCGTGTGAATCAAGTGACATTTGATTTTATTGGCCAACAAATAAAATATGATTCTGTGATCTCATTTTATCCATAACATTTATGATGATATATCATCTTATCTGTTTGCCAAGTTTTTTATAAGTATTTTATAAGTTAGTCAAAATATCTTTTTAGTTTCATATGCTATTGTTCATACAATTGCATGACATATAATCATTAAGATCACAAAATTCTCATTTGACGTGTATTCACATGTACATAACACTATTCAATCACACAACAATAGTTAAGATCATACAGTTTTCATTAAGATCATATAATTCTCATTGTAATAACTTCGATTATATTTATCCAAATGACTTGATTATTTTTTTCGGTGAATATAAACATATGAGAATACAACATAATTAAAATTTTTGTCAAAATATGTATTACAAAAAATATGGTGAATTTTTAAACTCTACCCTTATTTTTATATAAGCATAGTTTGATCAAGTACTACAATTTAGGCTATATCTCAAAACATGCATATCTAATTGCAAAAGTGATTTACTAACAACTATATGACATATAAGCAAACATTTTTCATGTTTGATACTTTGTCTAATTTAGCCTATAAGATTATTAAAATAAATGAATAATCTCTAATTGATCAGGCCAAAATAGGTTTAGAATTAGTCATGATTAATAAGCAATATCTCCTCACACAGTATATTCAAAAAATTTATTTGATAAAAATGCAAATGAAATATAAATCTACAACTTTCATGTTCAACACTTTACTTAATTTATCCTGTAATTCTACAAAATTTGGGGTAAGAAATTATGTCCTAAAAATAGAACTAATAGAATTTAGCTCTTGTTTCTCCTTTACTTCCAACAATTTTTCATGCATGTCTTCTAGATATAAATTACTTTATAGTTCTTTACTAATTATAAATATTTAACAAGCCATAGAGGAGGAATTTCATATAAGAACTAGATAAAATCACTTACCTTTTGCAATGTTAGAAAACACTAAGATTACTTCCTAGTTAAATTCTTTCTTTTTCTTCTTCTTCTTCTTCTTCCTTATCCTCCTTTTATGTCTCCCTTTTTTTTTTCCTTTACTCTTATATTGTATTCCTCTCATTACCATCTATTTTTACCCATAATGTTAGAGAATTTCAATTTGTATTCTTATTTTAATAATACAAAATCTTAATGTCTTACTCCTCTTGGCTCAAAGCTTAATTTTTCTTTTTTAGTTTTTTTTCTTAACTCCTTCATCATCTATATTTCCATACTTATTCCCATAAGCTACTTATACATTTAAATAAATTTTAAGGCATCGATACGTATGACACTATCATGTACATAACATATATGATAATTTGTTATGCAATCATGCAAATATTATGTCCATATTTAAGTGCCTCAAATACAATGGTGTAAATATTATCATCATGTGTTTCAAATACATATATCTAAGTGATTATTTATACAATACATATGTTTATGCGATATTGCAAATGAATGAGGATAAGGATATTACATATCATACCCATTGATGGACATAACACAATAGCCACAAATTCATTCTGCAAAATATCAAAATTGGTAAATTTGGGTGCAGAACTTGGGAAGTAATCAAAGATCATAAATATTTCATGTTGATCTATTAATGTTAAAGTGAGTTTTATTTAAAGCTTTGATTTTTGGGAAAAAATTCTCATAAATTTTTCACTATTCAAATAAAAAAATCACAAATATAATCAAACATGCAAAACAAAATTAGAAGCAACACTAATTTATGAGGAAGATGCAAAGATCTCTAGTGTACTAACCATTTGAGCAAAACTAAAATCTTGACTTGGATGTACCAAACACAAGATTGTTGTAAAATGAATTTATAAGGGCATTTGATTCCACAATTTCTACCTCATATATAGGATTATAACACAAATAATTACTAATGATTATAACCAAATACCAAGATGAGCATTCACAATTAACATCCAAAGTATGCTACTTAGTCATGTATACAAAAGAGATAAGATGTTATAATTCATGAATAAGTGCATCATATATTGATATATTAAAAGAAAAAATTAACTTAGAAAAGTGGGAATAAGACGATTAATAAGAAAACAAACATATTAACCTTATTAGGATTTATAGTCAAGAAAAGCCCTATTGTATCCTCCTCCTTCATCTTTTTATTTGTTCTTTAAAGGTTAAAAAACAAAAACAAAACTTATAGATGTTAACAAAAATAGAAAGTTTGATCAAAATAGAGAAAAAAACAATGGAAGAGGGCAAGACATGTGAGTAAGAAAATTTAAAATAAAAAGTTTATAAAATTTAGCAAAATAAAGCCTTCAATGAAAGGGAAATTAAAATTAAAAACAAAAAATGAAGTAAAATCCAAAACAACTCAAATATATTATCCAAAAATTTATTATAATTTAATAATGGATGATGAATCGTGTTTCTCTTCTTTTTTTGTGCTTCTTTTCCTTTGGCTTGCTTTTTTTGTTGTACTAGGTCTCTCTACTGTGATAAACTCCTTTTCTTTTTCCTTTATGTAATAATAGTCCACAATAAAACTAAAATAGTATAATATAATTCTTAAATTCTAATTCTAACCTTGATTTTTATAGTATTTTTTTTACTTTTTAATCTTATTTTAGTATGATTAATTAAGCTATACACAAGTGCTACTAATGAAAGTAATGGTAGTTCTAAAAAGTACTCTTATTAGAAGTATGTTCATTTGCATAATCTAACTAACAAAAATGATGTAGTTTGCAACTTCATTGAACAATAGGTGAAACATATCACATGAAGCAACACATTGTTGGAGGGTATTAAAAAGTCATAGTTGAAAAATATTTTTCCCATGTACATGAAGAAATTCAAGATAATATACTAAAGAAGGCTATAACATCTAATCTTGAAAAGGATGTAATTCTTGATTTTGATGATGATAGTAATTATTACAATAAGGGAGAGGATTATGGTGCAAAGTTAGGCATATGAGAAGAAAGTAGTAAGTCTATAAAAATGAGAAAAAGATCAAGATAAAAAGATCTAACTGATATATATTTCACACATAATGCTAAAAATATTATGCAAAGTAGAAAACAATCAAAGATGAATCATACTACCATCAACAAGGCATATAAGAAGGAATTAAGAGAGAAAACTTATAAAGATACAGCCTGATGGATGTGTGATGCTACTATTCCTTTTAATATGTTAAATATCCAAGTTTTTGTGGTGATGATTAAATCAAGTAGACAATCCAGTATTTAAAGTTACCATAAGGTGCAAGTTCATATTAAAGAAGGAGGTTTCAGATGTGAAATGTACAATGATGTCTTATCAAAAGGAAAGGGCAATGTATAGTTATATTATAATGGCAAATGTTTACATTGATAAGAAGAATAGGACCTTAATCAATTTTTAATGAATTCCCTAATCGGACTATTTTTATTGAATTTGTTGATGTTTTAGAATGTTTGAAGACTTAAGAAAAGATGTTTGAATTACTTGATAGTATGGTAGAATGTTTTAGGGAAAAATAATGCTTTTTCAAATTATCACTAAGAAATACTATTCCTATTGTGCTTGTAATATAATTATTTTGCTTATAAACATCATGCTTATGAAATGTTAATAATGTCTTATATACTTATGTTTGTCATGGTTTAACTTTGATAGGTATACTATTAGAAGCAAAAAGACCTCGTTTATATTGGACTGCATGTGTAACCTGTTATATTAACCTTATATTAAAGGATATAAAGAAGATTCTAATGTCTAAATGACATTGAAAAGGATTATGAGTTTGAATGTCTATATTTATATCTGACTGAATATGGTGAAACATGCTAAGGCACTTCACTGAACAAAAGAAGCTTGTTAGAGCCAATGTCATAAGATTTGCTACTACTTTTCTTACACTCCAATGCATATATCAACATAAACACAATTTAAGAAAAATTCACTTTTAAGGATTGGATGAAAAGTAAGTGATCAAAAGAGCTTGCTAGAAAAAAAAAAGTGACTATTATCATTCTAATACCTAGCTTTTGGACTAGTATTATGTATATCTTATAGTTATTTAGTCCTTTAATTTGCATGCTTAGATTGGTTGATAGTGAGAAATAGCCACCAATGGGATATATCTATGAAGCTATGGATATGGCTAAAGAACCAACTATAAAGTCCTTTAGTAAAAATGAAAAAGAAAAATTATAATGAATTTTTTAAGATTATAGATAATATGTAGGAATGCCAACTCCATTTACCATTATATGTGACAATGCATTATTTAAACCCTAAATTCTTCTCAAATGCTAACATATCAGAGTATGAAGAGGTTATGAAAGGTGTATATATGGCTTTAAAAATTTTAATTTTGAGGTATGAAGATCAAGATAGATTTACTAATGAATTAACTTCGTATGGAATGTAGAAGACATATTTGGAACTTCTTTAGCTATAAGGCATAGGAAGACAATGATCACTAAGTGAATGACTTTTTTTTAACTTAGAGTGATTTATTAGATATTGATTTTAATCAATTAGAGTATCAATATAACTCACATTCATTTAATCTATTATAAACAACTAAGGAATATATGTCTTATGGATACTCATTTCTATAATTGCAAACATTTACTATGAAAATTCTAAGTTTTACTTGTAATGGATTTGGTTATGAGCATAACTAGAGCATCTTTGAATATGTAAGTGATAAATCTAATATTAATTTAGTCATCTTTTCATAAAAACTTGTTTGGAAAATTAGGAAGTATGTTACATAACAAAATGATGCTTGTTACATTAATATATTTCAGGTTCATAATATGAGGAGGAATAGGCTTACTCTATAAAGATTAAATGAATTAATGTTTTTAAAGTATAATCAAGCGTTGAAAAGTCGATATGATGCATAAGACCACATTAACCCCATTTTGTTACATGATATTAATGACGCTTATGACTAGATGATAGGTTGATTGGATGACAAAGCCAGAAAAAAAAAATGATGAACTTATGCTTGAAGATGATGATTTAACATCAAGTGTAGTTACTAGACCTACTGGAGCTAAATACAATGTCTATAGTATTAGGGTAGAGAGAGAAGGAGGAGGAGCAAAAGGCAAAAATGTCATACAAGCATCTAATTTAATTATGAGCCTTAAAGAAAAGGCAAAAACACCATTATCTAGCTTGAGAAACACACTCCTCTTATACTTAGAGATGAGGAAGAAGTTATTGATTTTGGAGAATATGATGAAAAAGGTAAAGAAAAGAACCTTGAAGATGAATATGATGATGTTAATGATGATGATGATGATGATAGAGATAATATTACTATAGAGATTATGTTACTCTTGATGAATAGTAGTTGTCATGATTTTATTTCACTTAAGACTAGTTACATTTTAATAAAATTTAGGATTATGAGTTGAGACTTTGTTGATGAGATTTTATGTTATTGATATTATAACTTTATAATCATGAATAGTTAATACTATTTGAAAGTTTTTTTTTTTTTAATTCATAATGTGCCACATGCTACTCAAGCGCATGTAAGAGCCTTATGCCTAGGCTCCAATACCCATTTGTGTCTAAATGTGTCTTCCACCTTTAATAACTATGATTCAGAGCTAGAAAAATTTTAAATGTACATGATTAAATCACTAAATTTGCCCATGGTATATAAATTTTTCACTAAAAAAATTAAGATATATAAATTTTATTTTGTGTCTTAAAATTGTACCCAGTATTCACCTTTTATCTTAAAACCTTCTACCATTAAATCTATTGAAAATTGTAATAGAACTCATATGTGGCATATGATGTGGAAAAGAAGAAGAATAAGCTTTTCTTAAATTCAAATGATCACATAATACTACTCATTCTTTCTCTTCTTACTACAAGAAAACCAAATCTAAACAATCATAACATTAGGATTTAGGTTGATTACTAATTAACTACATTACATATACCTTTTAAAATATTAAGAATACCAATCATACCCATGTATATTTAATTATTAACCAAGGAAACACAGATGATATATGGCAACAATACAACAACAACCACTAACAAGATCTAAAAAATTCATAAAAGTCAAGAAACAAAGATGTAAAGATTCACAAGCTTAAGTAGAAAGGACAAGGAGGTCAATCTCTAGGCTAAAAATAAGTAGATTTTGCACCTTAGTTTAGGTCTCAACGAGAACTAATTGTGATGAAGGTTAATCCACAAGGTTTATGACTATTCAACTCATCACCACAATTGTCTCCATTATCATCATTCTCTTCACTATTATTATCCTCTTCCAATTTACATCTCACTTTTTCCCTTTCTTATTATTTGATATGTTGCTTGTGTATGCAAGTTTATTTTTAGATATGGAATTGAATTTTACTGAATTATTATTAATCTCTATTAAGAAATATGGGACTGGTCATGTTTTAAATATGTTTCAAAAAATTAGGTTGTATGATATAACATAATGAGCTATTAGAAAACTATCTTTTCTCATAGGAATTAGGGGGAAAAAAAAAAGGAAAGAAAATGAATGAGAGTAGAGATTAGAGGTGGCAAAGTTTACCCATACCTATTTGCTCACCCATACCCACCCTTTAAAAATGGGGCAAGTGTATTAAATGGGTTAGTTATATTTTTAATGGTGTATAAATGGGTTAAACCCATTTAACCATATTAAAATATAGATTATGGGTTGGGTAATTATTTCACATTAGTTTTTAACAACTTTTATATGAACATATGAAGTAGAAACAAATATATACATCACTAAAAATAAATATTATATCATTATTTATGCAAATAATATAAAAATTCTTTTATTTTAATGATAAAAGTATTGAATAAAAATAAAGGCGTAATTTTATGGTGATGTGGTTGCTATGACTTTTTTAAAAATTTATTTATTTTGAAATTCTATATATAATTTAAATTTGATATACACTAAATATCATGTCTCATAATTTGTTTAAGAAAATATATCTAATAATAATATGAAATTTTTGATAAATATTTTTCTTTACAATAAAAAATAAATAATAAGTGGAGATGCTCCTATCCTACCATAGAGAATTATGGAATCACTCATATTATAAATTATAATTTTAATACTCAAATTCAACTCTGCAAATTATTCATATAACTCGAATTTGAAAAAATCATGGTAATGGTGTTTTACAAGTAATGTAACAAAATCACAGGCAAGGATGCACTTTTCACTGACTAACCGTGTAGAACCTTCAATATAGATCTTACACCAAGAAAAATCGTGAGCATGGAATAACTAAATATTTTATATAAAATTAAATCAACTATATATAAAAATAAATATAAAATGATTATTTATTTATATGTAAAATTATTATTTATTTTGAAATTTCAAAATATATATAATTTAAATTTAAGTTCAAAATTGAATCTAAATATTTTAACAAAATTAATATTTTATTTTTATACTAAAGATTGAATCTAATTAAAGATCCATTAAAATAAATATTTTAATTGAGTTAACATATTTAGTTTCAAGTAATTCAAATGTTAATTAGGTAAATGAGTGAGTATGAATTAAATGAGATTAAATAAGTATGAGTACCCATATAAATATTAAATAAAGTCATAAATGAGTAAAATAGTTATTTATCGTCCTACATATTTTGACCCTAGTCATACCCATCCAAACCCACCCATTTACCACCTCTAATAGAGAAAATATTTCTGGATAATCCTTTTTTAGGTAAAATACTAAAAAGTCTCTAGGTTTTGTCAAAATACCCCACCTCATATAACGTCTATATATTGGCAACCATTTGACTAAATTTCCTTCTATCAATTTTGACTGCTTGTTTCTTTTAGTCAAAGACTTAAAGTCAACTATTTTAAAATTATCATATGTATTACCAAATTTGTGTTTCCATATATTCCTATATGATGATCAAGAACTTCCATTGTTCACTTTCGAATTCTTTTCTAGTATTCATCCATTTGTATTATTCTTCTTCATAAATGTTTACTATCGAATAAGTTTATTTTTATTGAACACAATTTTAACTTTGAAAATTTTCACCAACAAATTCAATTTTGATCAATTTTAACCTTAAAAATGTGATCCATACTATAAAAGAATATCATTTTTCATAAACAATAAGGATCAAAATCCATCTACTTCTTTCATAAATAGTAAGGATCAATTTCAACCTTGAAAACGTTATCTATTCCCACCATCACTCTATTTCTTTCATAAACAGTAAGAATCCTTAGTCCATGCGGCCTCCTTTCTAGCACTCTTTAATCTCATCGTTGATCTAGATTCTCATCAATGTCTTCTTCTTGTCATCGATTTGGATGGTGAGCTTAAATGCCTAATGATTCTGAAAAACATGGAGGCTCATCGGAGTGCTCTTCTTTAAGTGCTATTACAAAAAAACTTATCCTTTCTTTTGAGCTCCACTAGAAAGAAAACACTAAACCTCAGTTTTGCTTTACCTTACCACATCATTGATTTCGAGATTACCCTAACTACTTAACCAATTTTGAGATTAAGCTCCACTAAGAGATTAGGACAGATGAATGGTATGGATGTAATTTTGCAAAAAATGGCTATGCATAAATTTAAGAATCCTAAGAGCTTTGATAAGGAGGAAATGGCAGAGAATCTATTTGATTGCTTATGTTGTTAACAAATGCCCAAGATTTGTTAAGATTGAGAGTGTGTAGTTGATGGCTTCGTCCTTGACTAAAGTCTAAAAGGATGAGACTTTTATATGTTTTGTGGTGTATTGATATTGATGTTTTGTGTGTTTTCATGAGCTATCAAAGGAACCTTTGATAATAGACGCCCAAATCTCCATGGAACCTTTATTAACTAACAGGAACTATCTCTAACTTCACAAACAATCAAGAAACAATTATAATGAGGGAGGGGTGATCCTCCAAGTTCCCTCTAGATGACGATCCTACCACAAGACAAAGTGAGATGAGGTCGCCGGAAAGGTTGTCAGTAAACTCACATTGACAATCAAGTTAGTTAAGGCTGGAGTGAAGTAACAATATGGCGTGCATGAGCTTACTTTAGTTGCTGTATAATGGCCCTCGTATAGCAAACTTCTTGCTTTCTTACCATTTTTTTTTTTAGCTAACCAGGCATAAGGAATTTTCTAGGCATCTCGGGCCAGCTCAATTTCTATGTCCCATAATGCTTCTACTAGATACATTTTCTCTAAAATGGTTCTTATGACGATTGTTCTCCAGGTGTTGACTTTTATAACAATCCTCTCATAAGTTAAACCTTTATAAACACATGTTCCTAAAGCTTTCTAAGAGATGTTCAGAAACCATTCTCCATCACTTCTCCCTCCCAAAAGCAATAAAAGCACAACCCAGATGGTATTTACAAGGATTCAGAAGATTGCCATGAATGGTTGCTAATAGCATTCTCATAACTAAACAGATAATGAATGGACACCTATCCCCAAAGCCTGAAAACACGCGTCCAAACAAGAATGAACCTCCAAAAAAGAATGAACCTAGCAAACTGAATAATAATGGGTTTGACTCTTCGAAACCCAATAATGATAGGACACAGTAGAAGGATGCACAACTATGCCGTTCAAAAAGTTCACTAAAACACAAAGATATGTATAAGGTTTAGATACCAAAAGACGGTTGCAAATTGTACGTTTCTTCTAATATTGCGAAAATATACAGACAAGGAAAACAGATATTATTCTTGATACTACTTGAGAAGAATTTAGAAAGCATAAAAATATAAATAGTCACTCCCCTACGTTCCCAAAGTACATTTTTACTAAAAATTCTCCATTATTGTTCATTTCCTAAGATCTCTAAGTTTTCATTCTCTAAACTCTCAAGTTTTCGTAACTAACTTAAGTATTGGAGTAACTGTAGAGAATACAGTCCCCCTAAGCTTACGTTGCTCATTCTTAACAGACCATTAATCCCTTTGAAGATCAAGGAGCCATTAGTTGCATTATAGTAAAACAAAAATAGACGTAGGGAAAAGTAGTAATTTTTCAAGAAAAATAGAAATTATCTTGTATTATTAACTTAAAAGAAAAATAACATGGTTGCACTCGTCCATTTTTATGCCTTTTCTCTGCCTGATACATTTATAATCTTTACAAGAAAAATAATAATTTACTAATAGCTAGATCCAACAAACCGGAAAACTCTCAACATTGAGGCGTACAAAATTTGCAAGTCCCTGATATATGATTTGAGATGCAAAATTTGCACAGAAATATACTAATCCCGTTTACGCTCAATATTTAAAGCATGCATTTATACCTGTTAAAAACACAACAGATAGATTGGTCAGCAAAACTCATATTATTTTTGGTTTTAATTATTATTAATGAATAAAGATTTTCATACACTAACCCTGATTGCTTTTCTCTCAACAAATCTAGATCGTGATGGCACAGCACTTCTACCGGCAGAAGTGCTAGCGCTTTCTGAGTCTTGTATTGCATCCTTCAAGCTCTCAACCACCTCAGCCATAGTTGGTCGTTCTTTTGGGTTCTTGTTTAGGCAGCTATCAGCCAACTTACCAATTTTCTTTGATGCCGCAATAGAGAACTCATTTCTGAGTCGTGGGTCCAATATCATGCTGAACCTTTTACTGTCAGGTGGGAACTGTTTCACCCAATCTAAAAGCTTCTGCTCTGCTGTTGGCCTATTTCTGTCAACAGCTCGCCTGCCTGTAAGAATCTCATAGAGCACCACACCAAAGCCCCATATATCACTGTGGCTTGTGAGATGACCTGTCTCAACATATTCTGGGGCAGCATATCCATATGTACCAACCACCTGATACAAAGCATCCATTAACATAAGATTAAAAGCCAAAAAAAATATCTTGAAATGTAAACAATGTCTATTTAACAATCAGAGAGTAGCCAAGCAAACAACATTAGGACACTTTACCAAGTGTGTGATGGGATATTACAAGTTTTATATCGGGAAAAAAAAACTGTGGTCAGTTTGCCAAGTACATTATATCTTAACCCAAGGATGCTAAAGAAAGATGCATCTCTTCAATACTCCCATTCATTGGTTGAACAGGAGGTGCAATCAGGTATGGTTATGTATCACATGCACAAGCCCAAAGTAGGAGTTGCTCACCCCCGTGGATACATGAGTACGGTCACCTGTTGGTCCTTCCCTAGCAAGCCCAAAATCTGAGAGCTTTGGCTTAAAATTCTCATCCAATAGCACATTTGAACATTTGAAATCTCGATATATCACCTGCAAAATTATGACAAGGAAAAAAAAAAGTCAATGATGAGAGGGTTTTCTTTAAATGTACCAAAATTTTCGATGTGAAGCAAAAAAAGATATTTCAATGGAAAGAAAATTTTGTGGTTTCACAAGAGGCAAATAATCCCATGCCTTAGGAATAGTGATCTTAACAGCAAGTAGAACACACGGTAGAAAGTGTATTTCTTCATGAAAATTCCGAAAATCTAGTGCATTTGTTATTTCCTCTACATTCCACAGATCAACAGAAAAAATTCATACAATTCCATGTATTTTGTCTATTTTTCATCTTTAGTTCAGTTTTAAGTTGGTGAAAGAAAGTCTACCAATTCATGGCAATGGCTATACTACTACTACTACTTTTATTGCATTAGTCAGGGACTTAATCTTTCATTGCTAGACCTCGAGATAAAGCACTGAGTGCCTAGGCATCTAGATAAAGTGGTGGTCGTAATATCAAAAGTACCTAGAATGTAGAGTTTACGACAAAGCCGCCATCCAAATTCAATTGACAAAATAAGGAAGCCTTTAGGACAAGAATTTTGGTTAGGAAGGGGAGTGGGCGGTGGGAAATAGATGAAATGAATCATTCCCCAGAATATTAGTTGGATTTCACTTCATGTGGTGGTGATTGAGGAAAGTTGAGCCAATACTAGGTACATGATCAATGCTAAGATCTCAAGAATTAAAGCTGTTCATATCCAGAGAAAATGTTTGTGATTCCAGATAGCGTAAAAAGGAAATGTAAACAAAAAATAACAAAATCAACATAGATAGTGAACTAACAGACAACCAAAGTTCTCATTTATGAAGATTTTCCCAATAGCTCTTTATTTAAATACAAAATTCTGAATTGCAAAATGATGGTGGAAACATTCCTAGATGTCCATTACAGAGGCAGTGACGTATCTTGATGGGAGAATCAAATCTCTCCCCAAGATAAAAGAGGGGAAATTGTGGAAATTTCCCATTAATGAGACTTTCCAATAGGACAGATGAAA
Source organism: Omphalea diandra (assembly GCA_949677035.1). Lineage (NCBI taxonomy): Eukaryota > Viridiplantae > Streptophyta > Magnoliopsida > Malpighiales > Euphorbiaceae > Omphalea > Omphalea diandra. The sequence continues at coordinate 12,826 of CATIWR010340406.1, forward strand.
AAACCATCCCCCATGACGCAGCAGTCTATTTAAATTAGGAAAGTCAAATCCTATATATGACAATTTATAGAATTTTGGTGAGGGATAGAAGACTGGAAGAAGAAAGGGAGCGACACTTTGAAAGAAACATAGCCATTATCATATAGAAAAATGTTTTCACTAAAAGACCTTTGCATACATTTCCAGTATTTTATATATATCCACTCCAACATAACCACAAGTTGCTATTTGCAAAGAAAGCTCCATATCACTCGATTGTTAAATATTTTAACCTTAGACATAGATAAGTACTATGCCATTGCCATCAATTCAATTTAGCAGAGTGACAGAGTCAAGAAAAAAGTACCTGGACTTCCATTCCTCCATGTAAGTATGCCAATCCTTCAGCAGCACCAAGAATAATCTCTAATCTTTTTTTCCAAGGCAACGTAGGCAATGCAGAGTTAAAAAGATGATCTTCTAAGCTCTTGTTAGGCATATATTCATACACCAATAATCGCTGGATCCCTCTTTCACTGTCCACAGAGCAGTAACCAAGAAGTTTCACCAGGTTCGGGTGACTAACAACTCCAAGAAATTGAACTTCTGCAACCCATTGTTTATGCCCCTATATCAGAAAAGAATAATCACCACAAGAAAATATTAGTCCAAGAAACAAAAGTGAAATTACAAAAACAACTAATCCATCCAAAACCCGGGAAAAAGAAAGGACAAAGAAAAACATATTCAATAGACAAATAAAAGTCCTCAGCAAAGACATTGCTATTACAAGACTCTTATCAGTATACCAAGACTAATGTAAAGGGAAGCAAAAAGCTATGGTATGCCTGACCAAAATAATGAAATCTTCACGTATACAGACCTTCAATTTGTTTTTATTTCTCCACTATCATAAAATTGCAATATAATTCAGAAAAAACAATTGAAGCAAAACAGAAATAGGCAGAGCATATTCCTCAAACCGGTAAGTAAATTGACAGAAAAAAGCAGGTTTCTTCAGTCACTCAACTAGCGAATCTCAGAATATTATTCATTGCACCAACCATTTCCGTTGTCTTAGTTTCGAATTCTTCTCATCTTTTATTGCCATCCTCTCACTGAAGACTTAAGTCCATCAAAAGATATTGTCTTCCAACTGGGTAAGATATGTAATCAGAACATGTGCTTATTTTAGTAAATCACATGTGCCATTTTATAATCATTACTATAATGGACATCATAGTATATTACGTTTATTTTATAATCATTCTTATAATGGGCATCATAGTATATTACGTTATTACAGGAGACATTCTCCGATAAAAGAATTTCACAGCAAAAACTCAATTTGTTTAATTACTAACAATGAAAGAACACACATCTATGCAGTATAGAATATTTAAGAACTTCATCCACCAAATAGAATATTTAAGAACTTCATCCACCAAATTGTATTATATGCAACTAAAATCATTTATCTTAAGTATGGCTATAAGCCTGTAAAAAGGAAACTATAAGCTTATTATACCTGCAAGCCATGCTTGTTGAGCCTTTTAATGGCAACCGGTACAGTATCACCTTGACCATTAACAGGCCTTATTGCTCCCTTATATACAGTACCAAAACCACCTTCTCCAATCTTGAGAAGTCTGCTAAAACCATGAGTTGCCTCTCTTAGCTCTTCTAGGGAGAAAACCCTTAAGTTGTGTTCCTTCTCTTTGTATAATTCAGTTATACTTCTTGGAGAAGGTAAAGATCTTGTTGTACGGCTCGTAGGTAAAGAATCTGGGCCGCCATTTTTTCCTAATTCTGGAGCTGATTTTGAATCTCCTTTCTTATTCTTCTTGGATTTATCCTTGAAAATATAGAAGCACTTCATTTTCTTTTTCTTTTTCTTTAAAACAGCTGCCAATATTAAAAAAAACCAAAGTCCCCACCATCTAAAAAACCTGTCATCCAGTCCAAAAGGAGAAGAGAAACGAAAACCATAAGGGAAATGATGGAAAGCAAGTGAATTATATACTTACAGTGAATCAAGGAAAGAAGAGATAACCCATTTAAGAAATGGAATTAAAAGTGTGAACGGAAGGACAGACCGAGGAAAGAATAGACTAGCCGTGGATGGGAAGGAGAAAAAAAAAAGGATATGACAGGAAAAATAATTAATGAGCAACGCAAAGATAGGGTTAAAAACAAGATGAGAAAGCAAAGACAAAGTTTCTAATGTGGGAAAATATCGAAGAGCCACCGCCAATACACAGAAAGAAGTATAGGAAGAGAGAGAGAACTAGCGTGTGTGAAACGTAAAAGAAAGAAGAAAGAAATTGGGGAGTGACAAGGACAGAAGTGGACTAGAATTTCTTTTGTATTATTTTAGGGGTCTGGCGTCTACAGAAGCAAAGCATGGAAGACCAAAGAACCAAGACCTTGCTGTTGCTATGGCCTTTTTTTACGTTATCTGATGTTAGCACTTAGGTGCAGTTCTCAAGGCTTGTGTGTATGTTATGTTTTTTTTATCATAGTATTCAACATAAGGACGCGTTTGGTCAAGATGGTGAACTCGTGCTCGGTTTGGTCTCAGCCTAAAAACTAAAACGTTACGACTGTTTTTTTCCCTTTGAGTTTTTCTACTTTTGTCTCAGTCAATTTTATTTATCCATTTTTTGTAAGATAGATTTTTCAGTGGGACCCACTATTTTATTAAATAAAAGGACAGAAAGAAACGGGACTGGATGATCTTTCCCTGGTAAAGCTAAAGTCGAAGACGCGGTTAAACCAGAATACAAAAGGTACTAGTCCGCCAACCAAGGCTGTGCTATAATTATAATAATAAAATTTAAAAAATTTTAATATTTATTTTTATTAACTAATTAATTATTATTTTATAAATAATAAATAAAATTTTTAAATTTTATAATTATATAGAGAGATAGTTATAATAAAGAAAGTAATTCGTATTTTCAATTTATTGATTCATATTTTTAATTTTTATGTGATAATTGATAAAAACAAAATTAACATAGTTATAAATTAAAAAAAAAAGTCTATTTGGCTTTTGAACTTGTTTGAACAGGCTTCTTAACCAAATTAACTATTTAGGTTAATTTAATATTTTATTTTAAATAGTTAATTCAATAAAATCCTATTTTGATCATCTAAAAGAGTACATAACAAACGAGAATTGTTTAACGTGTAAAGTAATATATTACTATTTTTTATATACAAATAAAGAATTGTTAAAAAGAGAAATTGAATATAAAAAAAAATGTTCTATATAGGTGAAACACTCTCCCTGCAAATCTTTGTCATCAAAAGACTCTTCCTATGAACTCGTTCTCCCTCTTACCGAAACAAAAGTGTCTTAAAATTTTAGTTGAAAATTTACTTCTCCTTTTTTCTAAGGCTGAAAAAAAAATGAATTTAAACAAGTGTTTTTCAAACAAAACTAAACTACTAATCAAGCAAATTTTAAACTTGAAAATATTTTTAATAAAAAAAAATTAACCTTGATGTTATAGAAGATGTTGTTGCACTTTGAGGTGTGACCCACAACAAAGTGCTTGCACAAATAAACACCAACTTGCCATTGAATACCTTGTTTTAAGAACTTCCCTTCCTTTTAAAAGGCTCCTCTAGGCATATGAAGGGTTTAAACCCTTTTCTACTTCCATGAAATTGAGATATGGATAAATATCTTCCTTGCAGAATTAGAGCCACTTAGAAATGAGGGTTTTGTAGGATCCTCCAACCCTGCTTTGCAAATAATGCCAAATTAAAACTTTATATATCTCGAAAGCCCATGCCACTCATTGTCATTGATGCACAATATCTCTTCCTAGAGATTCGCTATTGCCTCATTTCATTCTTTTATTAGCCTTATCAAAATTGTGCTACAATTCGATTAATGTTCTTATAAACAAAAATCCATAATTTGAAATAAGAAAGCATAAAAATTAGTATGGCTTGAACAATTACCTTAATTAATACCTCCTTTCCAGCCAAGGATAGTAGCATTTCCTTCCATCCAATCACCTTCTTTGTGATTTTCCCCTTCAACTCTGTAAAAGTTTGAATTTTAGATTGGTTAACTGTTGATAATAAGCTAAGATATTTATCTTGTCCATCGATATTATAAGTTTGCAGCAGTCAGGCAAGCTAATCCCTTTTGATGTGAGGGACATTATAGTTGAAGAATAAAAAGATTTTAGGCTTTTAAAAGACTTCAAAAGATAAACATGATTTAAGCTTTAATCATTTTAAACATTCCACTTTAAAGCCAAAGTTTGTGAGAGTTTTTCCTAAAACTATAAGACCCTCACCTTCATCAAAATCACATGAGCACAGCACTAACTGCTCACATTCATACTCTTACAAGCCAAAAGCAAATCATGCATTTATTTATGGAACTAAGTATATCAATAATACACAGGTTCCTTCACATTTTAGGCATCAATCCTTTAGGAAGTCGCCTCACACTTGCTCCACAAATGAGCTTAAGAAAGCATTCATTTGACAATGCTTATATTATGGAAAATTTGGCCATAAAACATACTTTTGTTATGATTGATTGGGAGATGAACATGTTTATGCTACTAACCCATATGGACCCAAAAGAAAATGGGTACCAAAGAAAGTTTAATTTTTGCAGGATTAGAGACTTTTCACCCTCTACTTAAAATGGAAAATCAAATTATGAGTGGAGCTGCAGATTTTGAAGAGGCTATTGTATTTTGGAAATCATAAACTATAATGTATCTCTATCCCTCATTATTTATCATCCTTTTACAAAGGGGGAGTTTGAATTATGGATCTCTAGTAACTATCCTTCCTTTCTTGTTATCCTGAATATATGTATAGAACATGTGACCCTAAGTAAATATCAATTGGATTATTGTTTGAATATCTTAATAGATTTGTTAGAAGAAAGTATATAGATAGGGGGACTTTTCCTTCTCTAAGTGTTTTGTGTTTTATATAACATCATAAGATATCTTAAACATACACATTTCTTTTTGGTATCATCTTGTTTGCTTTGTTTTTGAGAAAGTTGGTCAAAATTTTTAAGGGTAGAATCTTTCTTTGTTTAATATCTAGGCATCAGATTTTATGGTATCACTTTCAATATTGCTTTTAGTATCTCCTTTTGCAATGATGACAAAAAGGGGGAGAATTGTCAGATGCTTTGATGTTTTGTTTAATATTACTTGTTTGTTTGGATTTGGATACTCTTGTTTGAACTTATTTGATAGCATAACATTCAGTATCCTTATGTTTTTGGCATTCATCATTTGGCATCCTTTGTGGTATATTTGATATTCTGCATTGTAAGCAACATTTGTATTTTTATGTTGTAACATTTGGTATCCTTTGTTTTTAAGTTTTGAATTTTTGGTATCCAGATTTAAAAAGGGGGAGAATGTTGTGTCAATGGGGAGAACGCTTAGAGAACATGTGACCCTAAGGCATTGGTCTTACTCTACTTTGAATGATGTGTTCTGAATGATAACAAAACAATGACAAAACCTTGAGAAGTTCTAATATTTGTACTTTAGTATTTATGTATCCTATGAACAAACCTAACAAATGGTAATGGGGAAGAGCAAATTCAACAGTCATTGGAAATTTGTAACAGCCATTGACAATTGCCAAGGGGCATTGAAAATTCACAACAGGTATTGAACAAGTGCTATAGATGTAGAAAGCATTTTGTATCATTTAATGGGCATCGTGAAATTCAAAATAAGCATTGAAAAAGTGTTCTAGTATGAGCTATGGTTGTTGGCCCTTGCAACGGGTGTTGTCCTCCCGCAACAGGCATAGAGAAAGTGTTAAAGTTTGTGTTACACCTTCTGGTCTTTTAAACGGGGTACACTCAAACAATCAATAGGCATTGAGATATTTCCAACGGGCATTGCAAGATCTTTGACAAGCATTGAATCACTTTTGCATAAAGCTCACACTTTCTAGAAATCAACAACAGATGTTTATCATACTCCAATGGGCATTGAGGCCAAAGCAAAGAATCATGGAAGGAAGAATAGGTGTTAGGACTATCCATTATAAGATCAACAAGCATTGCTCAGAATCAATAAACGTTGTCTCTTCTAATAGCTAGTTTTATAGAAAAGTTGTCAAACTGAATATCAATTATTCTAACAACTACTTTGGCATTTGACTATATAAAGAACATTTATGAAGACCATAAAAGATTAGAAAAAAAATTTGGAGATCAATTGTAAACAAATAGAGAACATCTTGCAAGTTTTTTATGCAAACTTTTATTGTTGCTTTATTTTAGGTAATGTAAGGATTACTTTATAATTCTTTGAGAATAGGTTTTCTTAAGCACTAAAAGCATATTTGCTACCTAATTGAGAGACATTGACATTGCTTGGATCTATCCTTGGTAGTGGTGAAAAGGTTGGTATTGTACCTTAGAAAAATACCAAGGGTTAGATTGACTCTCTTCTTTCTTATTAAAAGAGAGTGGTTATAATGGTTGTCCTTGAGCCTTGAAAAAGGAAAGGTTATTCTTAAGCCTACAAAAATAATAAAAATGCATAAGTGAAAGCTCGAAGAAAAGAGTAGGCACATTGTCAAATCACTACAAAACTCTATGTTGATTTTTGTTTACTACTATTGCTAAGTTTGTTTTTATTTTTATTTTTGTTTACAACCCAATTCACCCCCCTCTTCGATTGCCTCATCTCCATCCAAACTAGTATCAGCTCCTTATGAGACCTTTTATTCGCCAATGGTACCTCAGGAAGCGGGTGCTTTTATGAATGGAGGGGCCTAATGTGCACCCAACATTGAAGGATCTATAGACATATATGTTTTGGGGTGTTGACCTTAAGGACGAAGAGCTTGATCGTAATTTAGAAGGACAACCAATGGAGCGACTGTTGTCTAAAATTGGTGGGTACCGCGATTGGATGGAGCATCTCTCTTAGGGGTAGACCTTATGCTAGTTAGGTGCTTATGTTCACATCTATGCCATGAGGCCCGTACTAGGAAAGTGTTCATGTGAGGAGTGCAAGGCATCTAGGCAAGGTTAGAAAAAGTGCCTTCAGATTTAGCATCAGTGGAGTGAAGCCACAAGAGGCCTCACACGGTTGAGAATTCGAGGCTAGTGTCCATGGTGGTGGATAAGTTGGATCCTCTTCCAGATAGCATGGTAAAGTCCTAACATGCTTCCATTACCGATGCACTCACATCGCTAAAGCTAAGGCAATCCTTATGCTCTTTTAGGCCTCTCACCACCACCCATGTAAGTTCTTTTAACTTTTCGTAGTTTACAGTTTTATTTCTTATTGTTTTATTATTTTAACATCATTTGCATGCATGTCCTTCGTGTCCAAGTTAAGCACCTTATCAATTTGATCGTCGCGCTCAAGATGACTTATACTCAACATACGCATGAGTTATAGATAAACACAATATTATAGACATATGCATATTTATGTTTGTTTATGTATGTGTGTGTGTGTGTATCCTAACAACCCTAACACTTAATTTATTTAAAGAGGAGATCCATTAGAAGGATCGAGCGCTTTGGGAGATTAGTGTTGAACTTATCAACTTATAAGCTATTTTAGAGTCGCCTACAGTTAAGGATCTAGAGGCAGAGCGGTCATCTAAGGAAGCAAAAGACTAGGTTATCACTATATGTCCCTTTCTGTATTTTTATACTTCTTCTGATTTTTTTTAGTATAGTAGTTTATATGAACATTTGTACATTTATTGGATTATTGGAACAATATTTAGGCATGGTTTACCCTTTTTTATTTTTGATATTTTTATGATTGGGCTTCAGTGCCCCAATTTTGTAATTCACATACTAACTGCTTTATCAAATATATATGAGATTATTACACCATTTTGTGTTTGTTTGAGTTAATGACATGATTATCCCCATCATCTTCCATATACAACTACTTAAAATTGGTTTGAATCACATCTTGTTTAAAAATGCAATTAGAAACCCTTAAGGTGATGCCTAAGTCCAAATGGTCTATATATACCAGTAAGCGCTCACTACAAACAGTTTTATTGTTCACAGTTATGAACCACTAACTACTTTATCAAATATATATGAGATTATTGCACCATTTTGCATTTATTTGAGTTGATGACATGAGTATCCCCTTCATCTTCCATATACAATTATTTAAAACTAGTTTGAATCACAACTTGTTTAAAAATGCAAGTAAAAGCCCTTATGGTGTTACCTCAGTCCAAATGGTCTATACATATCAGTAAGTGGTCAATACAAATAGTTTTATTGTTCACAACTATCAACCACTATTTTCCTTCTATCTCCTTCTTAACCCCCTTCACCTCGATTTTTGCACCCCTATCTGCTACATTTCACTTCTCTACCATGGCTAAAACAATTTTAAAATCTCTTCATGCCTTCAATTGGTCCTGTCTTCCCTAGGCAAGTTTTAAGGCCCTTCATTATCTTTTATCTTTCAATATCAACACTGAATTTCTTCGGGTGACTTGTGATTTTTAGGACCTATCCATCCATTCTTTCCATTCTGGAGAGATGGAGATCTATCATCCTCTTAAGGAGTTTGGTGCCATTTTAGACTATCATGTTACTGGTTTTAATGGGATCACACTTCCATAATTGGACTACCCACATGTTTGTAACATGATGGAGCTCTTTGGTTTGCCATATGATGAGGTGGCTCTATATACCTTGAGGGAGGAGAAAATATTGCTATCTCCTTTACTAGCCTTATACCTGAGAGAAATGATGCTAGGATCACCCAAGCTCGCATTTTGGCTATTGGTCTTATGGGAGAGTACCTACTTCAAAGGGACGATGGTGAGATTGACCTTCAGGCCTTATAGCTTATGATCCTCGGTGAGACTATTATGGATCAAATAGGATCATCTTAGGTATTAATGAGTCTTTTTCAAGGAATCCATTACTCCTTTAGATGTGCTCTTCTTGCAACCTTTTGTTATCATTTTTAATTTATTTTATTTCCACTTTAACTGTTCTTGCACCATTATTGTAGGGTTTTAATACGATGAGATATTCTTTTTTGCTTAGACCATTTTTTCAAATTTTTTACCTAACGACCTTTTCTTTGTATCTCTCTTTTTATTCTTTTTTCCTTCTTTTTTTTTTTTCAAATTTAGCTATTAGTGGCTCTTACTATAGGCGCAAGACAATATTTCCCATAGCATCATTCGAACTACTGCCTATCAAAACCTATTTGTTTTAGGGCTAAGTGGATTGAGTGGTTATCTATATCCGATTTTGATATTCGTTGGACCTCTCATGATGGAGGCTGATCAGAGTTATCCCGAGGAACTATGGAAGTAATCATTTTCTCTTTGACATTTGACACTTTTTAGGATCTTTCTCACATTTATTGATAGTTTAGGGCTTTGCAAGATGTCGTGGGTTTCCTCCCTTCATTCATAGAGGGACCACTCATTTGACATTTTCTAGATAAGGAAAAGGCCACCTAGATTGATTGCTACATCTATCACTTCTTCATTGTTGTGCTTCTACCTCTGATGATGCTAATCTCAAGCATTGGTTAGAGGACAATTAGAAGCATGGGATGTTAAGAACTCAAAAACATTAGAACAACAATGTGTACATGAGAAAAAAAATTTTGATATTTCATTTAGCTTAAAGAAATGATTGACAAATATTGCTTAGATTATAAAAATTTATTTCCTTTTCATGTTATACTTGCCATAAATCACTTTATTTTACATATTATACATTAATTTTATGTATGGTTTCTACTTTTAATAATGTCACACTGGAGTATCCCATCAATTTTACTAATTTCTTCAGTATGTTGGCTCTCTTCTCCTTATCCTTGATCCCCTTTGGTTGCCTTGTTGTCGTTCTCTTCTCATCTACTACCTTACACTTGTTGTCAAATTCTCTTATTGTCTTGATATCAATTATTTTCATTAGTTGTTCGCACTACCTCATCTTTTACTTTATTTTTATTTATAGTTATAGTTTATTTTTTTCTTTCTTTAATTTTTTATTTTTTATTACCTCCACTTTTACCAAAATCGCCCTTTCGAGTTTTTAGTTTAGCAGGTTTATTTATTTTTTCACTCACCTTACATGAAATAACTCTTCAATTAGTCTAAGTTTACTAGTTTAGAGAACTCATTATTATCTAGGTCTGATACTTTCACACCTTCACTGTAGTATATGTGTTTGACCACATATGGTCTTTTATAATTTGGTTTGAACTTTTCTCCAAGATCTTGAGCATGAAGTCGTATTACCTTCAACACTAAATCACCCACTTTTATTGCACTTAGCTTAACCCTTTTATTGAAATTGTGTGCCATCCTCCTTTGGTAAAATTATATGTGATACAAGGCCTTCAATATCTTCTCATCTAATTGAATCAATTGATCATACTTATTCTTACCTATCTCAAGAACCTTATTTCAATCAACACCTGAAGGGACATTATCTCTATTTGTATTAGCAACACTACTTCCATTCCATATGCTAAAGAGTAAGGTGACATTCTCGTTAACATCCTAATAATAGTATGGTATCCCCATAATGCAAAGTGTAGCTTTTTCTGATTAATCTTTATAGGTTTTCGACATTTTAGGCATAATGTTCTTGATGTTCTTATTAGTTGCCTCTACTGCACCATTTGCTTACCACCTATAAGGTAAGGACTTATGATACACCACTTCATACTTTTATAGGATGGCTCTGAACTTGGCCTAAAAGTGTACACTGTTATCTGTCACAACATGGTGTTGTATGTCATAGCGATAAATGAGGTTCTTTTTCTATAAACTTGGCCATTTGTTTTAACCCTAGCTGCCTAAACGACTTTACTTCTGCCTATTTTAAAAAGTAGTTAATCACTATCACAATGTACTTGTGACATCTCACAAATGCTAGTTTCACTTTCCTAATGATATCAATACCTAAGCATCAAATGGCCAAAGTGAAGTTAAGCTTTGTAACTCTAACAGTGGCAAATGATTAAGGCTTTTGTAGATTTGGTGCTTATGGCATCCTCTCATGATTTTGATACAATCTTGCATCATGGTAGTCCAATAGTACCTCTTTCTCAAGATCATTCTAGCCAAGGCCAAACTATTCATGTGTGGGTTGCAAACTCTTGCATGCTCATCTTTAATGTCCTTATTTATGGACATTAATAAGGACCTTGAATCTAAGATATTTGCACTAGCCATCATCCCCATTAGCAGCAAGATCTACCATTAATTAACCATCAAATAAATTAGCAATCATCTGAGCATTGTAGAATGCAAAATAATTTATGAAAATCATTAATTAAAAGTAACATAGCCTTTTATTTATGTAATAACATATGTTAAATATCATATTTAATATATGTGTAAAAACTTAAAAACATCTATTATGGAACAAAGAGTATATTGAAAAAATATGTAAAAAAAGAGTAATTTTTATAAATGATTTTTAAATTATATTAACAAATGTGATCCAATCCAAATAAAGTCGAAAAGGAGAATGAGAATTCTGTGAAATCTAATCCATACCCTATTCATGATTATTCTTGATAATGATATTGTTTTTATTTTAGAAAGTGAAAAAATATATAGAAAGTGCATAAAAAGAAGATATATTGTTTTTTTGCCATCTTTTCTTACATTAAATTAGTCCTATTTTTACACTTCATTTCTCTCTCTCTCTCTCTATATATATATATATATATATATATATATATATATATAACAGTCGTCATTCTATTTTTTTTATTTTTAAAATCTTAAATTTATTTTTAACTTATAAATTTACTAAAATGAATTTTTTAAGACAAGTTCAAAAATATAATTTGAACCCTGTTTAGTTAAGATAATATATTTTTTCATCAATATGATATTTATATACATTTAGATAAATTTTAAATGAAGAAAAGAGAAACTGATAGTAATACATGTATGGATTAAAAATATTAGTTACTTGCACAATTAAATAGAATTATAATTCCATTGATTTATTTAACTCGATTATTTGCATGAAATTATTAATATTAATTTTATAAAAATGAAAATTATTTTGAAATTAAGAAAATATTTGTAAAATCTTTTAAATGAGTAATTTTAAAAAAATTCTATTTCATATATGAAATATATTTCTTATATTATTCATTTTATATAAAATAAACTAATTATTCAACTTTTAATGTTTTTTTATTTAATTGATTTAATAATAAATAATACAATTTTAAATTTTAATTATCATCAACATATGATGAAAAATTAAATTTTTTAGAATTCAAAAAAATTATAAAAATGGAATAGTGCTTATTAAGAGTTTGAAAAAATTTTTGAAATACAAAATAGGCACTCAATTTGGAGTTCTTATCTAAATTGAGTAATATAGAAATAATTTTTACATAGTATTTGGTTTAATTCTAATTTAAAATTCATTTTATTTGTAAATTAATTTTTTTACAGATAAATTTTTATATTTGGTATATTATAAAAATTAAAATAGAATTTATTTTAAATAACATAAATTTTATGTTCAATTTTAGTATAGAATTTTATAAAATATTTTTATGTTTTTTAATTTTTATAAATATAGACAATAAATGAAAAGAGAAGAAAGAAAGAGAAAGATAAAAGAGAAAAGAGAAAGAAAAGCGACAATGTATTTTAACTAAAGTTATTTTTATCATAATAAAAATATTTTAGAACTCTAGAATTTATTTATAAATTCTATCAAATTTGATAAAATTTGATTTAGTTATAATCAATTTCAAGGATTTAATAAAATAGAAATGCAAATAAATTTTTATATATATCAAACACACAAAATGTGAATTTACAAATAAATTTCATAAAAATTATAAATTCATTTATACCAAATGTAATGTAATAATTTTTATTCAATCAAAACCTCCTATTATAGTGCTTAAAGTCTTAGTTATATGATAAAATTTTAAACTAATTAAGAAGCTAAAATTACAATAAATAAGAAAGTAATAGAATTTTCTAAAATATAGTATTGTTCTAAATTTTAGAGATTTTAAATTTATTTTCTAATCTTCCTACTAAGAGTATTATAACAAAAAATTGCACATAAATCTCTTTAAAATATTTTTATTTTAAAAATCAAACCTAATAAAAATATTAAATAAATTTTTAATAAAACTAATTAAAGATGCCCCTATATCAATCTCTTGAGATTTTTTTTTTTAAAAAAATTATTTTCAAGTTCAGCTTAATATAATATTTCTTCTTATTTTCAACAATTATTTAAGTATTTTGAATTTTTCAATTTCTTTTGATTTTTGATAAAATTATTAGTTTCAGTAGTCATTAGTTTCATCAATCATTTTTTATAAAGTAGTCATTAGTTTCATTTAATGATTTTTGATAAAATTATTAATAAATAATTTTGTTATAGCCATATTTTAGATAATATAAAAATACGCATGAGAATGAATTGTCACAACAAATATTTTCATTTGTAGCTTTATCCAAATAATCATCATATACTATTGGTAAATCTCAATTAATATATGAAATAAGTTCTTATACTCTAAATTAAAAAATAGAGTGGTGATACTCTAATTGTAGCACATGATCATATTCATAAGATAATACATTAAGACAGAGTCAATTCTCAGATTAGCCAAACCATTTAATGATAAACATCTTAACCCTAGCCATAAACACCTTCACCCTAGCCATTCACATGCTCAATTCTCACACAAGGCATGGTGAGCCTAATCAAATCCAAAATCAACTTAAAAATAAATCCAAAACAAGTTTTGAGGTAATTAAATTTATTGACCATATGATTTAAATGGCAAGACACATCTCAAGAACAATGCCTGAAAAGGGATATCTAGGAAGAGGGAGTCCTTTGACTACTAATCCCTAACAACTTTAAAGGTTAAAGTTTTACTTATATACTTTTAAAGATAGGCGTAAAAAACCAAAGGAGGAAGAAATACCTGATTTAGGAAAGTTTTGTCCCTTAAGATGCTCTTAAAGATGGAAGTAAAGCATCTAATAAAAAGGGATCAAACGACCTACTCAAAGCATGGTGGAACACTCTATATATTCATAGAATGACTTGTGCATATTATAAATGAGCCTATACATATAAAATGTAGGAGCTTTTACAATATTGTGCGATCTTTTATTTTTCAATCATGTGCTTGCGATTGTGTTAGTGTCTTGCCCCTAATTTTTGCTATTTATCGAGTTTATTTTGTCTTTAAGTTATTATGCTATAATTGCCTTGTGGTTGTTTATATTTCTTTTCCCTTATTTTTTTGTTTTTAAACTTGCTTGATTTTTGATTTGTTGTTTATGCCTCTTTGTTTTGCTTTATTTTCTTTTTTAAGGTGGCGTCACCTTCTTGAAAGGTGGTGGATTGTTATATTGGTTGGCATTTGGTTTTGACAACTAAAGTAGCGGGTGCACAACATGACCATGTTGACTTGGCTTTTGCCTTTCCTTGCTCTTATGCTTGACAGGTCTCCCTAAAGTGATAGCGCCACGACACAGACTTTGGTCAAACAGTGGATGGATATGACCCATACCTTTTATCTACCTCAAATTGGTGAGGTCACTTCCATGCTCACAAATTATACGTTCATGACATGGATTTGAGTATCTCTTTCCCTACCAATGCTTAAATCTATTTTCAGTAATATAGTAAGATTATATCTGGACTATGTTAAGCTTCATTTGTTATTTTAAGGGGTAAAATGCCTTTAGATGATCCAACATTTTGGTGCAAGTCCTGAAGTTATGGAGTATAGGAGGATAGCTTACTTGAGGTGATAGACTAGGTGGCACAGAGCTTCTTGCTCTATAGACTAACATGGATGCTCTTCTCCACCTTCAAGGACACTACTGAGCTGCATTTGCTGTTAACACTAAATGAATTTCAATTGGTGAGCTATTTTGACTAAGGGTCTATTGCGGTGGCTCACTTCTACAAGTTCTTGGATAGGTGCTACCAGGGGCTATCAAACCTCGACAACAATTGGTGCACACTAGAGGTATGTAGGATTAACTTTATTTTCCTTCTTTTTTCTTGTTCTTCTGCACATTTCCTTTATGTTTTTTCACGATCTCCTTTAATAAGCTTAGGAGATCGAGCTTGGTCTAATAAAAGATAACAATCATCTTTCAAGCATAAAGTATTGTTATCCTCACTTTCTGTATTAGAGTAGTGCATGACATTTAGAGAAGTCCATAGATGTCAAGTGAGCTAGTTTGAATGGGCTTAGGATGGATCAGGTGTGTTTTCATGCACATAAAAGGTTAGATTATAAGTTTTTTTATAATACTTATGTTAGCTAGGATACTTGTGCTGCTTATTGTTTCTTGTAACTTTGATTAGACTGGAAGGGACCTTAAGACACATGGAGTGGGGAGCTCATTGAGGTTGAGGGATGCTCTTATAAGCGTCAATTGTTATGTCAATAGAGAGAATGTTTGGAGAACATGTGACCTTAAGGCATTGGTCTCATTCATCTACTTTGAATGATGTGTTTTGAATGATAATAAAAAAAAATGACAAAACCTTGAGAATTTCTAATGTTTGCACTTTAGTGTTTTTGTATCCTATGAATAGGCCTAATGAACGATAACAAGGGAGAACAAATTTAACGATCATTGAAAATTCAAAATAGGCATTGAACAATTTCTAACGGGCATTCAAAATTCACAACAGGCATTAAACAAGTGCTACAAATGCACAAAGCATCGTAGATCATCCAACTGACCTTGAGAAATTTGAAACAGGCATTGAAAAAGTGCTCTAGTTTGAGCTATAGTCTTTTGATCTTGTAATAGGCATTGTTCTTTTGCAATAGACATTTAAAAAGTGCTTTAGTTTGTGCTACACCTTTTGGACCTCCTAATGGGGGGGGGGGGTACACTCAAACAATCAATAGACATTGAGATATTTTCAACGGGTATTGTGAGATCTCCAATAGGTGTTGAATCACTTTTGCATAAAACTCACGCTTTCTGAAAATGAACAATAGGCATTGATCATACTCTAATAGGCATGGAGGCCAAAGCCAATGACAATGGAAGGATGAACAACGAGTGTTGGGACTATCCATTATAAGATCAACATGAATTCTTCAAAATCAATGGGCGCTGCCTCTTCTGACATCTAGTTTTAAAAAGAAGCTATCAAACTGGACATCAACAATTCCAACTGTTAGTTTGGCAATTGGCTATATAAGGAACATTTATGAAGATTAGAAAAGGTTAAAAAAATACTTTGGAGATCAATTATAAACAACTAGAGAACATCTAACAAGTTTTTTATGCAAACTTTTTAGAGTTGCTTTGATTTTGGTAGTGTGAGGATTACTTTGTAACTCTTTGAGAGTAGGCTTTCTTGATCATTAAAAGTATATTGGTTGCCTAATTGAGAGGCATTGACACTTCTTAGAACTATCCTTGGTAGTGGTTAAACGATTGGTACTATACTTAAAAAAGTACAAAGTGGTGTGTTGACTCTTTTGTTTCTTGTTAAAAGAGATTAGTTGTAAAGGTTGTCTTTAAGCCAGAAAAGGGAAGGTTATCCTTGAACCTTAAAAAAGAAAAGGCTACTCTTGAGCTTGAAAAAAAAGTAAAAATGCCTAAGTGAAAGCTTGCAGAGTGGAGTAGGCACATTGTCAAACTATTATAAATCTCTTTGTTGATATGTGCTTGTTGTTTCTGCTAAATTTGTTTTTGTTTACAACCAAATTCACCCTTCTCTTGGGTTGCTCATCTCCATCCAAACCAACAATTGGTATTAGAGCCTAACCTTTTTTGAAGATTAAGTGCAAGAAAGATATGATCATGGCAATCCAAAATGAGCATGGACTAGAAGGACAATCAGTTGTGAGACCTTCCTTCTTCAATAAAATAGACTGCTAATATTAGAAAAGCATAATGTACTATTTTATTAGATTTAAGTCTGTTGAGCTGTGGAGAATTATAAAGAAATGTCCATACACTATAAGGAATACACTTGTTAATGGAATTCAAATAGAGAACAACATTAATAAGATGTCTGATAAAGAAAAAGGGCAAGTTGTTAATAAGGACATGGTTATTCACATGCTCTTTTGTGCTTTAAGTAGAAATGAGTACAACAAATTGAGCATGAAGTCAACTGCTAAGGAAATCTGGGAGGCCTTGGAGATCACACATGAGGGAATAAATCAAGTCAAAGAAAATAAGATAAAGACCCTCATTTTTCAGCATGAAACCTTCTTAATACAACATGATGAAATGTTATCAAGAATGTATGATCAATTCATTGAGATTGTTAGAGAAATGAAGGCTCTCGGAAAACACTCACTAATGAAGGACTTGTCAGCAAAGTTCTGAGGTGTTTACCTAAGGAGTGGCTCAATAACGTTACCTCTTTCAAGGACTCAAAGAACTTGAAGACTATGCCACTTGATGAGCTGTTGGGCAATCTTATTGATTATGAGATTAATCTAAACAAAAAAGCTCCATCTATGTCTAAGGATACAAATAAGAAGAGTAATAACACTCAAAGCTACCTCAAAATATTATAGCTCAGATAATGAAGAGCTAGATGAAGAGTAGGTACCCCTCTTAACAAATAAATTCAGAAGGATATTGAAAAAGACAGGAAAAGGCAAGCTTAAGAAGATTGAATGTTATGGATATGGAACGCTTCACCACATGAAAGCAAAGAAGAAGGACAAGAAGAAGAAGAAAGCCTATAAAGCCACTTGAGATGATTTTAGTGCATCTAAACCAAGTAAGGATGAAGAAGAGCTAAGGATGAGAAGAAGAGAAAGAACCAATCTCTACCTTATGGCCTTATAGGAGAACTCTTCAAAATAGGTATGTTCTAACTCTCTTAATAGTAATATAAATAAGGATGATCAAAAGTTGGTAGACATGTTTATTGTTGAAAATCTTATTGAGTCCCTAAAATCCACCAACAATGATCTTGACAAAAGTTTTAAAAGAACAAAATTTTGACAACTGAATCAGTGGAACTTAAAAAAAGTTTTGATCTATTATAAAAGGAAAATGAGGCTCTGAATAAAGAAAGGAATTTTGATAAATTATGTCTTCTTAAAATGAGAGTCTCAAGAAAGAGATCTCAACTTCAAAGATTCACTTACCATTTTTACAAAAAGGTAAAGAAAAAAACTTGATCTTATTTTAGGCTTTTAAAAGGCTTCAAACAGTAAACAAGGTTCAGGCTTTCATCATTCTAAACATTCCACTCCAAAGCCAAAGTTTATTAGAGCTTCTACCAAAGCTATAACACCCTCACCTTCATCAAAATCATATGAGCATAACACTAACTGCTCATATTCACACTATCACAAGCCAAAGGCAAATCATGCATATATTTATGGAACCAAGTATATTAAGAATGCATAGTTTCCTTCACATTTTAGGCATCAATCCTTAAGGAAGCCAACTCACACTTGTTCCATAAATGAGCTTAGGAAAGTATTCCTTTAACAATGTTTTTTTTTTTTTTTACGAAAAATTGGGTCATAAAGCATACTTTTGTTATGTTAGATTGAGAGATGAACATATTTATGTTGCTAAACCATAGAAACCCAAAAGAAAATGAATACCAAAGAAAGTTTAATTTTGCAAGATTGGACGTTCCTCACCCTCTACTTAAAATGGAAAATCAAATGGTGAGTGGAGCTACAGATTTTAAAAAGGCTATTGGATTTTGGAAATCAAAAATTGTAACATATCTATATGCCTTTTTATCATTTACCGTGTTTTTACAAAGGGGGAGTTTGAATTATGGATCCATAGTAACTATCATTCCTCTCATGTTGTCCTCAATATATGTATAAAACATGTGACCCTAAGAAATATCAACTATATTATTATTTGAATATCTTGGGAGATTTGTTAGAAGAAAACATATAGATAGAGGGAGTTTTCCTTCTCTAAGTATTTTGTGTATTAGATAACATCATAAGATATCTTAAGATGACCTATTTCTTTTTGGCATCATCCTGCTTGCTTTGTTTTTTAGAAAGTTGGTCAAAATTTTTAAGGGGAAAACCTTTCTTGAACCTCTTGGCATCAGATTTTATGGTAACACTTTCAATATTGCTTTTAGTATCTCCTTTTGTCATGATGATAAAAAGGGGGAGAACTGTTAGATGCTTCAATGTTTTGATTAGTATCACTTATTTGTTTGGATTTAGATACTCTTATTTGAACTCAGTTGATAACATAACATTTACTATCCTCTATGTTTTTTACGTTCAACATTTGGTATCCTTTATGGTATATTTGATATCCAACCTTGTAAACAAAATTTGTATTTTTGTGTTGTAATATTTGGTATCCTCTATGTTTTAAGTTTTTATTTTTTGGAATCAAAGTATCTCAATTTTGTCATTATTCAAAAAGAAAGAGAATATTGTGTCAATGGGGAGAATGCTTAGAGAACATGTAACCCTAAGGCATTGGTTTCACTCCTCTATTTTTAATGATGTGTTTTGAATGATTACAAAATAATGATAAAACCTTAAGAAGTTCTAATGTTTGTACTTTAGTGTTTCATATGAATAGACCCAACAAATTGTAATGGGGGAGAACAAATTCAATGATCATTAGAAATTTGCAATGGGCATTGAATAATTTCCAATGGAGATTGAAAATTCACAACGGTCATTAAACAAGTGTTATAGATGCACAAAGCATTGTCGATCATCCAATGGGCATTAAGAGATTTAAAACTGGCATTGGAAAGTGTTGTAGTTTGAGCTATGCCAACTGGACCTTGCAACGAGCATTGTCCTTACATGATGCGTGTTTCAAAAGTGTTATAATTAAAGTTGTGTCAGACCTCGTAAGAGACATTATCCTTTTACAACGGGCATTGCCCTTTCGTAACAACCATTGAAAAAGTGCTCTAATTTGAGTTACACTTCTAGACTTTCCAACAACATACACTCAAACAATCAACAAGCATTGAGATATTTCCAACGGGCATTATGAGATTGTTAACAGATGTTGAATCATTTTTTCAAAAAGCTCACACTTTTTGAAAATCAACAATAAGCATTTGTCATACTCCAACGGGCATTGAGGCCAAATCCAATAACCATGGAAGGATGAACACCAGGTGTTGGGATAATCCATTATAAGATTAATAGGTGTTGCTTAGAATCAATGGGCGTTGTCTCTTTTAACAATAAGTTTCATAGAAAAGCTGTCAGACTGAATATAAACTATTTGTACAGCTAGTTTGGCATTTGGCTATATAGGGAGCCTTTATGAATACTAGAAAAGGTTCGAAAAAACTTTAGAGATCAATTGTAAACAACTAAAGAACATCTAACAAGTTTTTTGTGCAAACTTTTTTGTGTTACTTTGATTTGGGTAGTGTAAAGATTACTTTGTAACTCTTTGAGAGTAGGTTTTTTTAGCACTAAAAGTATATTTACTGCCTAATTGAGAGGCGTTGGTGCTGCTTGGATCTATCTGTAGTAGTGGTTAAATGGTTGGTATTGTACCTTAGAAAAATACCAAATGTTGGGTTGACTTTTTTGTTCATTGTTAAAAGAGAGTAGCTATAAAAGGTTTTCCTTAAGCCTTAGAAAAGGAAAGGTTATTCTTGAGCATGCAAAAATAATAAAAAGGCCTAAGTGAAACTTAAGGAATAGAGTAAGCATATCATGGAACCACTATAACACTTTGTGTTGATTTTTGTTTGTTGCTACAACTAAGTTGTTTTCATTTTTGTTTTTATTAACAACCCAATTCACCCTCTCCTCTTGGGTTGTGTTATCTGCATCCAAACCAACACTAGCTCCTTGTGGGACCCTCTATTCATCAGTGGTACCTCAAGAAGTAAGTGCTTCTATGAATGGAAAGGCCTAGTATGCACCTGACATTGAAGGATTTAAAGACACATGTTTTGAGGTGTCGACCTTAAGGATGAAGCGCTTGATCGCACTCTGGACGGGTAGCCAAGGGAGCAGTTGGTGTCTAGCACTGGTGGGTACCATGATTAAATGGAGGCATCTCTCTTAAGAGTAGTTCTCATGCTAGTTAGGTGCATATGTTCATGTTTATGCCATAAGGTTCGCTCTGGGACAATGTTCATGTAAGGAGTACGAGGCATCTAGGCGAGGTAGGACAAGATGCCCTTAGAGTTAGCACCAGTGAAGTAATGTCGCAAGAGGGCTCACAAGACTGAAAAATCGAGTTTAGTGCCCCAGGTGGTGGGCGAGTTAGATCCTCTTCTTAACAGGATGGTAAAGTCATACCATGCTTCCATTATCAATGCATTCATATAGCTAAAGATAAGGAGATCCTCATGCTCTTTTAAGCCTCCTACCACCACCCATGTAAGTTCTCTTAATTGTTCTTAGTTTGTAGTTTTATTTCTTATGGTTTTATTATTTTAACATCATCCACGTGCGTGTCCTTCTTGTCCAAGTTGAGCACTTTATAAATTTGATCACCGTGCTCATGATGACTTATACTTAACATACGCGTGAACTATAGATAAACACAATACTATAGTTATATGCATATTTATGTTTATTTGTGTGTATGTGTCTTAACTACTATAACAGTTTATTTAATTCAAAAACAGATCCATTAGAAGGATTGGGCACTTTGGGAGGTCAAAGTCGATGAAGCATCCTTTGCAATTCCTTAGGGGTTATGCAACTACATCCCTTCTCCATTTTAAACATTTCAAAAGCCCTTTTAAGATCATCATCATCATCATTTTTTTTATCATGATTTTCTAGACCCATTTTCATTAGCCTCAAGAAATCATTAAAGTCTAACAACTTATCCCCATCTGAGTCGAGATCATCAATAGTAGCTTCTGCATCCTCATGAGACATGTAATCTTCTATATTTTACTTATAATTGAACATCAAAAAGGTACTTTATATTTATAGGCAAATAATGAAAGGAAAAAAAAATAAGGAAAGAAAAAGGAAGAAGCACAACCATGTACATGGTCGTGTTCCACGTGGAGTAAAAAAGAATTAAGATTGAAAGAAAGCTTAGAAAGAGAAAAGAACAATCCAAATACTAAGGGCAAAGAACTTTTGAGGAAGAAGGTGCATCGAATCAAGGAGATACAAAGAGTCCATGGCTTTTATTGTTATTGAATTGATTGTTTCCTCTTGTATTTTCTTTATCGTAAACTAAAACCCTTAAGGCTAGGTTTGTAAATGGATCTTGTGTGATAACTTTTGGATTTCCTAGTCTAAGTCTTTTTCATTTTCATTCATTCTCTATGTTAGTAATTATTGAGTGCTTCATGTTATTGATTGACTAACCATTAATCATATATAGTTTTATGAATCGACTATCGAGAGATTTTTTCAGGGAATGGGTCTTCAATAATTCCCTTGCCTTGTTATGTGTTAAGAAACCTTAATAAAGTATTGTTATCATTAAAGTTTTATATATTAAGGCAATTGCATAAAGTTTAGCTTTTATGTTAAGAGACCTTTAGCTCAACATGCTTTTGTATGTTGATTAATACTTGAAAAAGATTAATTGATCACCTTAGTGACTTGATTGTAGCACTTATTTAATGAACCAATTAGATGAAGAATAGGATCCCTTAGTAGTTGCCAAGTGAAGTTGAATCCCTAGAGACCTTTCTCCATTGATTATTTTTGCATAATTGCATTGTTATTTAGTTTACTTTCTTATTTTCAATTATAGTTATCCTATACTTTGGTTTTTTAAATAATATAAGATATAAGATAATTAGTAATTAAACTCGATCCTCGAGGGAATGATGTTGGTGCTCCTAATACATTGTATTACTTATCATCTGTACACATGCAGCTGAAGGGGATTTTTATATTAGCACACACCCTTCATTAATACTATTCAGCCAAGAGGAGGAAGAACACTCCTAATTAGTTGTTATTCCAATTAAAGAAAACAAGAAAAACTCCCAATCTAAAAGGCTATAAAATTTATTTAAAGAAGAAGAAATAGGAAAAGAAGTCAATAAGTCAACTTTGACAAATCTTCGATATATCTTGAACTTAGACTATTTTACTAAGTGTGCTACCCCCTCTCTCACCTGTTAGTCCTCCTTAGGTTTTTTGTTCTTGCAACAAAAGATACTTGAAATATTTTTGAGAGCTTCTTTGAATCTTCTAGAACTTCATGGACCTTTTAGTACCTTCTAAAATATTTTTAGTGTTAATTATTTTATTTAAAGAGTTTGACTTGTAGATTTTATTTTTAAAGATCCACACATGAAATTTAAGTGTATAGAGACCATTTTGCCCTTAAAAAGATCTATTAATTTCCCAAATGCTTGCTCCAATGCTTGTTTTCTTGATTTCTTCTTACATAAACATTCCAAAGTTTCTTTAAACTTCTTGAGGTATGCCCTTACCAATGGTTCTTTTAATAAGATGAATTTTTCTTACTTATTAATTACTTAGTTTGCATCATTCCCTCCTTCCTCAAAATAATTTATCCTCGAATCATGTACCTCAGCAAAAGCAAAAAGAGGCAAATCAAAATCATTGAAAGTAACACTAACTTTACACTCACCAAGCAAGTCTATCTTATAACCATTATCATTAATTACTTTCCAAGGCCTGAAATGGACCATCACCTCTAAGAATAAGCTTAGATTTTCTTTACCTCAAAAACCTTTCCTTTTTAAAGTGCATCCAAACCTAATCACTAAGTTCAAATGTTATTTTCACACAACCTTTATGAATAAGTTTAGCAATTTGTTCATTCCTCTTTTTAATGTTCATGCAAACTTTTTCAAATAAAGATTGTAAAAATCAACTTTTATTTTGCCATCCATATCCATTTGCATATCCAGAGGTAAAGGAAACTAATCGAAAGGAATTAATGAAACAAAACTATAAACAATCTCAAAAGGACCATAATAAGTAGATGAATGTGCACTATGATTATATGCAAATTCTATATATGACAAACATTCTTTTCATGATTTCAAATTCTTTTGAACCAAAACACGTGATAATTATCTTAATATTCTATTCACAACCTCAATTTATCCATCAATTTATGGGTGACATGTAGTAGAAAATAATAATTTAGTTTCCAATTCACTGCATAATATTTTCCAAAAGAAACTCAAAAACATTGTCTCCCTATCAGTAACAATAGTTTTAGGAATACCATGCAATCTCACAACTTCTTTGAAAAACAAAATTGTAATGTTTATGACATCATCAATTTTGTGATATGGAATAAAGAAAACATCTTAAAAAAAGAGATGAACCACAATAAAAGTTAGTATCTTAAACTAGTTAGCAAAGTTAATTAAGCCTTCACTTAATAACCTCACCAAGTTCTTTCAAGAACCAAAGAAGAGCATAATTTCTCATAAGAAAATCAGAATTATATTAATCAAAATTAATTCCAAGTACTCAATTTGGTGGCCTATTTATAAGTATTATAATGCTCAATGATTTAGGATTAAAAGACTAATTCATATGTATCCCTTTGGCAAAGGATTCGAAGGTGGGCCTGGGTGGTAGTGGCTTTAAACCCTTTTTTTTTCAAGCCTCTCAAAAGCTTTGGATAAAGACATCTCAATATCCATAAATTGTCTTGTAGGTCGCTCTATATTTATGTCCACCATCTTATTCCCCCCACTTGTCCCTAGGATTGATAATTCATTCTTTTTTAATACTATTTCTTTGACTTTAACTCTAGTTCCTTAGCCTGTAATCCTACCTTAGCTCTTTGGCTTATAATCCTACCTTTCTTAAATTTTCAAAACTTCTAGCTAGCATTCCATTGATTTTGGAGCTAATGTTCAGCAAAACTCACATAATGATCATCCTTACTTATTCCCATTCTATCAACCGAGTCCTCACTTCAATAACCATTTTCTTCCACCTTCTTAAATTGTCACTAAAGCTCTCCCATGTATTCTACTTTTGTGACTCTAATCCTGAAGAGTAAACTCTTACCTTAAATTGCATGAGTAATTACTCTAAAAAGCTTGAGTCAAGTCCTTCCAATCTTCCCTAATTATCTTAGACTGGTTGAAATACCAAGTCTTAGCCGACCCATCTAGTGATAGCTCAAACAACTATAGCATGGTGCTAATCGGAACCCAAAATACCTTCATAATGAATATATAAGAACATACATGATTGTATGCATCTTGAATTCTTATAAGCTCAAGAAGCTTAGGCATTTCACTTAGATGTGAGCTTCTCGTTCTTGCGAGTTAGAAAATCCTCAATGTTAACTCCTCGCTCCATTTCTTTAGTATCTAGAATATTATAAATCTTCTTCAGCTACTTGATAAACTCATCAATCTTAGTATTCTCCTTGTTTTCTCCACACCTCTGTCTAATACCATTATTGTACTACCCATTTCTTTCGTAGCTTTACTATTGCGAATTGGGGAAGAAGTTAGGCACCCCCAAACTACCTAGATTTTAGAATTTGACATTTAGGTATCTTTAATTTACAATTATAATTTTAGCCTTGTTGATTAATTATTCCATATTAGGCAGCCCTAAAACATTCATCCAATGCATTATCAACCATTCACAATATCTAATTAATTACAAATAATCAACATGGGAAAAGGGTACATTTGTAGGCATAAATGGGGATTAACATGCAATTAACTAAATAAACATGAAGTACACATTGAACGGATCCTATAATTTTACAAAAGGAAACACATATTAGTCCCAAATCATAAGTAAAATAGCAAGCAAAATAGCCCCTAAATCTACCCAAAGCAAGCAACCAAAAGGGAGCATACCACCCTACCATTAGTACTTGAGACCCTAGTTCATTTCATCCATAACAACCAATGTCATTTACCAAGTCAGAGGTCCATTAATATACCTAATCTACTATCCATATTCATCACTAAACATATTAAACACAATATTGAGCATAAAACATGATAATGGCATATAATAGCATTAAGGCTCAAAGCATAACATAATAAGCATGCAACTAAAGATTAGAAAGCATTACAACATAAGATAAGGATGCAAATAAGGGGTCATAAGATCCTAAAATCCTCTTTTAACATGTCCTAAAAGGATGCATTATATTTAAGGGCAACACAAGGAGCATCTCTAGCCATGGATGGGACTAGGATGCCAGGATAAGTGAAGACAACTCAAACATCAAATGAAGCCAAGAAATCCTCTAATGATAGAATAATAAACACTAAAAATAGGGACTATGGATCCTCTCCCAAGTATCATGAATTTGCCACTAAATCCTTTGTGGAGAATATAAGAGCCAAGAAAGCCATAAAGAGGTTAGTTTAAGCTCTTTCAAAGGAGCTTGATAAAGAAAATGTGAAAATGAGTGGACAAATACTTATATCACTCATATAGCAATGGCAAATTCAGGAATCATAAGGGTTACAACCCTCTTCCTTTCATGCCCACCTCTAACCAAACACACAAAACAAGAAAAATAATGCAAACAAGACATAAAAAAAGCAAAGTATACAAGTTAAATCCAACATTTTTAGCGACTACAACCTTGAAAATGACAAATAAGGGTCATAAGTTATTGTAACCTATCCTATTCATGTTATGCAAAGCTTGCAAGATCACAAAAGAATAGGAAAATCATAAAGAATAAATGTGAAACAAAGTTACTAAAATAATGTTGTAAGTAGTGAAAAAGGGTTGTACATACTAGAGAGTGGTCTATACAACCTTTCTAGTAATTTGTACAAATCATAATACATCTATACAACTCATTAGGCTTGTTGAAACTAGAAAGAAAGAAGAAAAAAGGAGGAAGAATGAGTCCTTGGATGCCCCAAGTATTATCTCTTGCCCTTAGAGGCACTTTGGTGTTAGAATTTTCTCCAAATGCACAGGAAAAAAACGTTAAAGTTAGTGTAAAACTTGGCTTTACCTTGAATCCTTTAGGTATGTGTTGGATATTTATGGTTTTTATTTAGGTGAAATGTTCTTAGGGTTTGAGAATCAATTTTAGCAGAGTTTG
The DNA here is from genome assembly GCA_949677035.1 of Omphalea diandra. Lineage (NCBI taxonomy): Eukaryota > Viridiplantae > Streptophyta > Magnoliopsida > Malpighiales > Euphorbiaceae > Omphalea > Omphalea diandra. The sequence goes on from CATIWR010340406.1 coordinate 39,811, forward strand.
GTTAGAGTTCATGAGTGTCTCCTCTTCCCTTCAATGAGAGAGGCATTTATAGAGAAAAATAGGTGTAACTAAGCCCCATGGCTCATATTGCACCTTATCTCACACTTTATATAGATAAGAATAAGGAAAAATCTAGAGATTAGGGTTTAAAAGTTATTAGTACAACCAAAGGATATCTATATATATCTTGGGTTAGTTTTGCAGTCCTTTAAGGTCTAATGGCTCATTATTATAGGAGCTTGTTGCTTTTGGATTCTATGAGTTATTTGTATAGCCACCTAAACATTTGAATAACCCTCTATAGTCAATTGTGCAACCATCTATGTTGGTTATACAACCAATAGCTCCTCTCTCTAAAAGGCTTTCAAGATTTGATTAAATGGAAGGTAGGTTTGATTCCAAACTTTCTTAGGCATTGTTTTCCCTATTTTCTGGGGAAAAATAAGTAGTTTCTCAACATTGAGCTTGCATCTTAAAGTTCTAAAACATCATAGTAGAAATATGCAATGTTGACGTATTAATCTACATATTATACAAATTAATATATTAAATACTAAAGTACAAATAGACCAAGCTAACAAATTAAATCATTCTAGCAACTTAAATTAATACAAGATAAGAGTCACATATATAACATAGAAAACATGGTTACAATCTCACATATGTGGTATAAACTCTAAATAATCATGTTTTGCATATGTCATAGTAAATTAATCCAAGAAAGATGTTTTAAAAAGATAACCATGCATCCTTCACTTATTATGAAATTCTATAATTACCAAGGCATGTGAGGGAACTAATCATATATTACCTAGCACAAAATTAAGAGAAAGCAAATCATCATATTAACACATAAAGCTAAACACTTTAGGCATTATTAAGATTTAAAATATGAAGCTAACATAAAATAAGAGATAAGGAGAGCCAAAGCATATCCATGGGATATCATAAAGAACTTGAATCAAAGAGGCAATAATTATGTTTTTTAGGTCTATCTTTATCTAATTATTCCAAACTAAAACAAAGAGAATTGCTAAAACTATCTTAAGGTTTTAATATGCCAAAAATGTATTTATACCATCAAACATCATCAAACAATAATAATAAGTGAAAAAAAAATGTGGGAATTAAGAAACAAGCCTGAAGAATTTTTTGCTTGACTTTGTGGCATAATTTGTGTTGATTGGCATATGATCCATGTAGATAGGTAGGTTATCTACACATATGGAAAGGTTGTCCATGTAGATGGAAAATTAATCCATATAAATAAGCAAATAATGTACATGAAACACTTTTATGAGAAGGTTGAATTTCACTTATTGCACCCTCAATCATTCTAACACATAAAAAAATATAGAAAATTATACCAAGCAACTTCTAAGACCCTTAGATGCTTTTATGTTTGCTTTAAATTCCCTAAAATAAACAAAAAATCGATCAAATTACAATTTGCTTGCTCTTTTTTCCCAAGAACCCCATTTCTCTATCCATATGATGATTAAAGGTATGTTGTAGAAATTTAAAGTGGACAGAAGTAGGTTTTAGGTATTTTAGGTAAAATGTGTAAATTTTAAGTTATGGACAGATGGGGTTTTCAATATGATTTGAAAGAGATAGATGATGATCATATAAGAAGATAATGGTGAAGAAAAAGAGAAAGATTAAGAGGAGAAAATAGGAGTTAGGGTTCTGAGTGATAAATTGGAAAAAAAATTACCCTAGAAAACCAAAGAAATACTTCCCTAAAGAAGAGGAGGTAGGGGTGAAGAGAAATATATAATAATGGTGAAGGAGAGTCATGAAAGGTATATGATATGAAAGCTGAGGATGGAAAAGATGTAGGTAAAGAAGAAAAACAAAAAGAAAAAGAAGAAACAAGAAGAAGAAGAAGAGAAGTGTGGTTTAGTGTATGTTTTTGCCCAAAAATCATCCCCTAAGTGTTGGTCTTAATTAGATGCGTTAACTCCTAAGTTGCTCTACATTGTTAAGACATTTATTATCTCAAACTCTTGACTAATTAATACGGACATTTATTAGGGGCTAATTTATATAGATTATATGTTAATTGCATGGATCAAAGGCTAATCTACACAGCTTAAGGCTACCATAATTAGTAATTAATATCTCACTTATTCGATGTTAGATAAGAGTAATGTATAATTAGGAAGCTCTAAATGTCTAGTTTCTACAAAAAGATCTCACCTTAAAATTTAGTGTATATATGGAGATATGGTAAACGAACATGGATAAAGGTTAAAGAGCATCGAAGTTCAACTAAGATTTTAAGGTTAGGCTGCTCACAACTCTCCTCTACTAGCTTCATGGTTCTCAAACCCTCATTCCTACCCTTAAAGTATGGCTGAGGACTTCTCTCTCTTATGTATTAGTTTTGGGCTTTTGGTTCTAGTTTCTCCTTCTTGTTCTATGTATTAGCTATAATTACTAGGTCAAAACATGGATACACAAAGATCTAAGAAATAAGTGTTATACCCATTTGTCATCTCTACACACACATGACTCATGTTTCTTACTACTATGATTTGCAACAACTAGGTCCCAATTTGAGACATCATATTGTAACTTCAAGTCACGTTCATATCTATCAAAAGTTATGGTTGTAATCGTTAAGGATTTAAAATCCTCAAAAACGATCTCTTCTTTTACTTTTTCTCAAAACTTGTTTTTCTTCCTCTAAAAATCTCTTACATTCTTTCTCCACTTGTATAATTTTTGATAACCATGAATGATTCATGATTTCCTTATATTAACTTGAAATTTTTCATGGATTGAGATAGAGGACTGATTTGTTAGAAATTTGAATTTCATAGATTGATATGGAGAACTTGATTTGTAGGAAATTTGAAGGCACCATTCTTTTCTTCAAGCTTAAAGCTCATTTCTTCTCTTTGATTTGTCTCTCATCAAATGAATAATTAACATTTAGCTTTAGTATTCTATGTTGTTTATTAATATTTATTTTGAAAACATGTCTATGCATATGATTAAGATCAATTTTTTTCTATAAATTTGCAATCAACACACAAACCTTAGCACATTTTAAAATAAAAACAAGTTGACAACTCATGCATTGCATAGTATGATTATAATAATAAATTTATTTTTATTAAATAATTAGTTAATTGGTTGACTAATTAATTATTATTTTATAAAAAATTATTATCAAGTAAATAAAATAAATTACTTAACTTTATAATTATGTACAGAGGTAAGTATGACAAAATATTGTCCATTAATTTATACCTTTAATCTTATGTAACACAATTTTAAGAGAAAATTTATTAAATTTAAATCAAATAATTCATGATAATAAATTAAATAAATAATATTAAGTATTTTATAATTAAAAATAAAATGAATAGGTAATTACAAACTATATATGCATATGTAAGGTAATTATAATAAATAATTGTTTATTAATTCATACTTTCAATATTGTATAATATAATTTTAGGAGAAAATTTATTAAATTTGAATGAAATAATTTTTTATAATATATTATACCGTTAATCTTTATATGCTCAAAATTTTTAGCAAGCAACAAAATTAATTTAAAATTTGATTTTCTATTTAGAATTTTTATTTTTAAATTTTTATAAATTTGTGTTTAGAAATTATTTAGAATTTTTATTTTTTAGATTTTTCAAATTTTTTGTTCAAAAATTTTTGTAATGTTTATTTTTTAGTTTTTTAATTTCTATTCAAAAGTTTTTTATGGTTGTTAATTTTTCTAATTTTATAATGTAAAATAATAACATATAATCATATTATATATAATTATTTATCAAATGATAAATAATGATTTAAATTAACTCTCAAATTAAAATTAATAATACATATTAATTAAATAAATTATTTATCTATATACAATTATTTGACAAGCGAATGATTTAAAATTATGAATGGTGAAAGGTTTTTCTGACGCTGTGTGAGCTAGGGTTTTTTCTTTATGGAAATTGGGTGGTTTTATGTCGTTCGATCGTATGATCGTTCCTCATCATCTATCCTTCACCACGTTCTAATCATTATTTCTTGAGATCCCTTGTCTTTTCCTGTTTATTTGTTGTTTGTCGTGGTGTCTCACTTTGTTTGTTTTCTTGTTCCCATTTCATGTTCACACTGGTCCACCACCTATCCATTCAATCTCGTGTTTGTTCCTTTTGGCTTTATTCTGAATTTCAGTGTTTTCTCCTTTATTTTCTGTGTTTTGCAGGCAGTCACTTCTGATTTAGGGATTCTACGGGTAGAGACGGTCTTTATTCCAGGGGTCTCATTTGTGGGAATACCTCATTAGATTTTGTTTCTCTACTGTCCTCGCCATGAGTATTACAACGGTTGAACTTGTATTGCCAGAAGACAATAATAACGATGGTGATGTGCTTGAAGTTAGTTTTGACCCAGATACTAATGGCGTTTGCCCTCCCAGTCTCTGTATTACGGCTAAATTGTGGTGTGTTAAAAGTTTTAATGGTCGAATTTTGATGGATACAATGATTAAAGCCTGGAAAGCAAAACATGGGATCATTGCAAATGAGTGGGGAAAGGACCTTTTTCTATTTCAATTCCATCACTAGTGTGACAAGGAGTGGGTTCTGAGCAACGTACCTTGGCACTTTGATAATCAGTTTCTAATTTTAAAAGAGGTGACTGGCAATGAACTACCATCCACAATGGAACTCTTTGATACAGTTGTTTGGGCGAGGCCTTATGACCTACCAATTAACTTATGCACAAGAGTATGGCAGCAGCTTTAGCCAATAAGATTGGAGTTCTTGTCCCAACTGATGAAGCAGACTATAACTGAAGCAGATTCCTTCGATTCAAAGTTTCTATTGATCTAAGAAATCCCATCAGAAAAGGGATAAGAGTAAAGGCTGCCAACACTCGGTTATTTTGGGTTCCATTAAAGTATGGAAGTCTACCAGTGTTCTGCTTTTTCTGTCGACATTTCAAAAATTTTATAAGAAATTATGATATGGTTGAGGATGAAGACAGCTAAAGTCTCCTGCAGTTTTGACAAATCCTTAAAAGCCTCACCTTTGAAAAAGAATTTGAAAGAATCTCTGCTCCTAAGGACTCAACAAAGCAACCCCTATTTCGAACTAAAACCTCCACTTCAAACCTTCCTAATCAGCCTGATGTGCATCCTATCCCTATCCATCACAGTGCTTACAATGACAACCAATTAATTGTTGAAGATCAGTCCGAAAATGGAGCTCTTGCTGCTATTGATGACCTTCAACGTATGACTGTCCAGACCAGACAACTTCCACTAACACATAATAGTCCAAATTATCCTACTTCTCCCATCATGCCTATTGACCAAACAGCCACCCTGCAATCAAATTTGCCAATGCCTGAAATTGTTAGTCACATTGATAGCCTATCCTCTATTATCCATGAAGAAACTCCATTCACCAAAACCATAGCCTCCATTACTCAAGAAACAATAATTGTCGACCCACTTCCCACCCAAACCTTTCAATCTAGTTCTGAACAAGCCCCACAAAACTCGTTAAATGCGATACATCCTTACCAACTCAGAACCAACCAATTATCACCCCAAAATTCTCCATGGGCTCTTACAATCTTCAGTTCCCTATCCCTCGAAGTCAGTCCCCTCCAAACCTCGTCCATGGAAAAAGCAAGCAAGACTTGAATTGGACAATACTCTCATGCAGACTTTTCATGCTGGATCAAAAAGAGGATTCGAGCCTGGCCTCTTTTCGATTCCCACTCCTCTACTGATCAACAAAATAAGAAGTCAAAAGTTGATTTTGAATCCAACAAGCTCACCAATCAAATTATATCGGTGGAGGTTGTTATGCAACCCTGCCGGGAGGAATGAGTCTTCTATGCTGGAACTGTCAGGGTCTTAGGAAACCCGCAACAGTTGGATAATTAAGGAAACTTATTTCCTCACAAGGTCCAACAATAGTTTTCTTAATGCAAACTCGGCTTTATGGAAGAGATAGGAGAAAACCGCAGCTCACTTTAAGTTATCTCAATGGTGTGGATGTAGGTTGTGATTCGGTTGGTCGAAGTAGAAAAGGAGGGTTATCTCTTATATGGGTCTATTCAATCTCTCTTCAGCTTCTTTCCATCTCTTCTCACCATATAGACATTGTTGTTTCAGTTGATAAAGAATGGCTGCTTACGAGTATATACGGATGGCTTTTTGAAGATCCAAAAAAGCTTAACTAGGAGCTGATTAGGAGTTTTAAAAATCACATCTATCTTCCATGGCTAATGATGGATGATTTTAATGATATTCTTTATAGCTTTGAGAAAGATGGTGGTAATCCTCGACCTGTTCCGAGTATGATGGTCTTCCAGGATGCATTAGATTTTTGCAGTAGATGACCACTGATGCGAAATGCTCAACTTTACTTGCAGTAATGGTCAAATGGGGCCTGCTAATATTCGGGAAATATTAGATAGGTGTATGGGTACTTCAGATTGGGTTGCTCTCTGTCCAGATTATAATGTTTTTTTCTTAAGTCGAAGGTGCTCAAATCATTCTCCTATTCTTATCTTACTCTCAAGAGTAGCCCTTGGTTAAAGAAAATGGAAAAAAAAAAATCTTTCATTTTGAGGAGATGTGGCTCAGGGAGGAATCCTATAAATCAGTAGTAGCTAATGCTTAGAGTAATTCTGAATTGGGTAAAGAGAGTGTTGATAAGAAGTTGCAACAATGTGGTGACGCACTTCAGGCCAGGAATCTTACCACATTCGAAAATGTGAAGAGAGAGCTAGCTCAAGCTAATAAAGAGCTTGCCATGCTTCAATCTAGAACTCAATTAGAAGATGTACTTATGAGGCAATGACAAGTGCAAAGAACCATTGCAGAATTAATATACAAGGAGCAGCTCATATGGAAACAAAGATCTAGAATTTCATGGCTTAAGGATGGTGATCAAAATTCCTCTTTGTTCCATAACAAATGTAACCATGGGGGAAAAAAAAGAATATGATTACAGGGGTTAAGTATGTGGATGGGACTTGGAAGGTTGAGGAGAAGGATATAGCAACAGTTTTCAATAAATATTTTATTGATTTACTCTCCACTTCAAACCCTTCAATAGAGGACAACGTTTTTTATGATATTCCTATTAAGGTTACTCCTGAAATGAATCGGATCTTTTTTTATAAATCCTTTTGGCATATTGTTCAGTTTCACGTTTTATCTATAGTTCTCAGTGTGCTTAATGATAATGCGAATCCTTCTTTTATCAACTCCACTTTTATAACTCTGATCCCTAAATAAGTCTCCCAGCTTACCCAAGGACTATAGACCTATTAGCCTCTTTAATGTCCTTTTTAAATTAATTACAAAGACCATTGCAAATAGTCTAAAACCTTTCCTTTCTAATATCATTCATGAGTGTCAGTCTGTATTTACACCTGGTAGAACCTCAATTTAAAACCTTCTTAATCAGCTTGATGTGCAGCCTATCCCTATCCATCATAATGATTTACAATGACAACCAATTTATTATTAAAGATCAGTCCAAAAAAGGAGTTTCTGCTGTTATTGATGACGCTCAACGTATGACTGTCCAGACCAGACAACTTCCACTAACACATAATAGTCCAAATTATCCTACTTCTCCCATCATGCCTATTGACCAAACAGCCACCCTGCAATCAAATTTGCCAGTGCCAGAAATTGTTATTCACATTGATAGCCTATCCTCTACCATCCATGAAGAAACTCCATTCACCAAAACCATAGCCTCCATTACTCAAGAAACAACAATTGTCGACCCACTTCCCACCCAAACCCGTCAATCTAGTTATGAACAAGCCCCACAAAACTCGCTAAATGCGATACATCATAACCAACTCAAAACCAACCAATTATCGCCCCAGAATTCTCCATGGGTTCTTACAATCTTCAACACCCTATCCCTCGAAGTCAATCCCCTCTAAACCACATAAAAACCAAACCTCATCCATGGAAAAAGCATACAAGGTGTGAATTGGACAATGCTCCCATACAGACTTTTCATGCTAAGTCAAAAAGAGGATTCGAGCCTGGCCTTTTTTCTTATTCCCACTCCTCTACTAATCAACAAAATAAGAAGGCAAAATTTGATTTGAATCCAACCAGCTGACCAATCAAATTATACTGACGGAGGTTGCTATGCAACCTTGCCGAGAGCAATGAGTCTTCTATGTTGGAACTATCGAGGTCTTGGGAACCCCATGACAGTTGGATATTTGAGGAAACATATTTCCTCACAAGGTCCCATAATAGTTTTCTTAATGTAGACTCAGCTTTATGCAAGAGATATGAGAAAACTACGGTTCAGTTTGGGGTATCTCAATGGTGTAGACCTATTAGCCTTTGCAATGACCTTTTTAAATTAATTACATAGACCATTGCAAATAGGCTAAAACCTTTCCTTTTTGATATTATTCATGAGTATCAGTCTACATTTACTCCTGGTAGAATGATCACATATAGCACTCTCCTTGCTTTTGAGATTTTCCATCATATGAAAAATAGATGGAAAGGGAAAAAGGGTCAATTTGCACTTAAGTTATGCGTCAGGCTTACGATAAATTTGAATGGATTTTTCTTGAGATTAAGTTGGGTTTTTATTCATCTTTTGTTTCTCTTATTATGTTGTTTGTACAAATGGTATCTTACTCTATCCTCCTTAATGGGCAAGCCGAGTCTCCTTCTGCTCCACAATAAGGTCTCAAATAGGGTGACCCATTGTCACCCTATTTATTTTTATTTTGTATTGAATTTTTATCATATTCATGTGGTTGGAGAGTTTCGATTCATCTTTTGTTTCTCTTATTATGTTTTATGCGCGAATACTATCTTATTTTATTCTCCTTAATGGGCAATCCCAGTCTCCTTGTACTCCACAGTGAGGTCTCAAACAGAGTGACCCATTGTCACCCAATTTATTTTTATTTTGTATTAAATTTTTATCATATTCATGTGGTTAGAGAGTATCCTGGTGTGAAGATTTGCAGATCGGCTCCATCTATTTCTTTTCTTTTTTTTTTTTTTATGGCTGATAGCATCCTTTTTGGAAGAAACTTTTTGGTTGAAGCATCCAAAATTTCTGAATTGCTTAAACTCTACGAGCTACATTCAGGTCAGCAAATTAATTTGGAGAAGTCAGAAATTAGCTTCAGCAATAATGTTCTAAAGTCTTTCAAAAGATCTAATGTAGACAAAATTAGGTTGAACCTAGTGGTTGCTCACACTAGATATCTTGAATTGCCTACCATTATTGGGAAATCTAAGAAAATGGTCTTCAATTTATTAGCATCAAAGATAAGGGCCAAAATGAGGGGTTGGAAGGATAAAAACTTATCTAAAGCAGGCAAGGAAATTATGGTGAAAGCTGTTCTCCAAGCCGTCCCAACCTATCTAATGAGTTGCTTTCTCATCACAAATGTAGTATGTGATCAAATTAATGGTTTGATTTCAAATTTTTGGTAGGGCAGCCTTTAAGAAGAACGTCGTATTCATTTGTAAGTTGGGAGACTTTTACTATGTCCAAGAAAACAGGGTGAATGGGTTTTCGTGATACTCATTTGTTCAACCATACTCTTTTGGCTAAACAAATTCGGAGGATCAATAAATCAGACCAGACGCTTTTGGCAAAATCTCTTAAGAATCGTTATTATCCTAAAAGTTCGATTATGGAAGCCACCATTAGATACTCACCAAGCTTTACATGGAGAAGTTTAAATGCAAATAAGTTCATTATAGAGCAAGGAATCCACCCACTGGTTGATAAGAGATGGTAACTCAGTTCATATTTGGAAAGACTCATGGCTGAAGGATCAACCATATTTTAAAGTGCATGAGGTTCCTTTGATTTTGGATCCAGATTCAAATATTTCAGCCATGTTCTCTCTAGATGGCTTATCCTGGAATCATTATCTAGTGCAATGTATTTCCCCCCCAGCCATCTATGCTCAAATTCTTGGTATACCACTCACCTTTTCTAAGCCTTGTAACAAGTTGATTTGGCACTACACTAAAGATGGAAACTTTTCAATTAGAAGTGGTTATTATGTTGCTTTGAATAAAAAGTTTGAGGAGTTAGTTTCATCATTAGGAACTTCAGCTTTTGTCAACCGTTCGACGTGGCAATAGATTTGTAAACTTAATGTGGCCCGAATGTGAGGAATTGCTTATGGCAGTTGTGTCGTCAAGCTCTCCCAGTTAGAACAAAACTCATTCACCGAGGTGTATCTATTTCTCCAATTTGTCCCACCTACAATTCAAATGTTGAGACATTAGAGCATTACTTCAGGGACTGTGTAAAGGCAAAAAGGTATGGGTTATTGTTGGAATGTATGTCAACCAGGATGAGAGTGGTCTTGATATATCCAATTAGCTATCTAGAAAGTTACAAGGGTTGGATGGTTTATTTTCTGGAAGATTTTTCATGATTTTTTGGGCGATATGGTACAATTGCAATATGCTTTGTTTCCAAGGAAAGCTCTTTGACGAAAACGAGATCATTCAAGTTGCACTATCTTGTCTCCAAGATTATCATAAAGCTGTTAGTAATTCAGTTAATAGAGTCCATTCTTCCTCTTCGGCTGTTTCGTGGATCCCTCCTACAAGTAACCGGGTAAAGTTGAATGTCGATGCAACTATTAGAATTGGTATTGGTGTTGGACTAGGGGCTGTCATTCATAAGTGAAGGGCTATTATTGGATCAGCTTGCTCGTTTATTCCATGGTGCTTTATAGCTGAAGAAGCTAAAATGCATGCTCTTATTTTTTGCCTTCAATTTGCTCTTGATCTGGTGGTATCTAGTTTATAAGTGGAGCTAGATTGTCTAATGGCCGTGTAGCTTGCTAATGGACATCTCACTTCGGGTTCCTATTCAAATTTTTTTGCCAAAGACGTGTCTTCTCTTCAAAGCTTTTTTTCTTTTGCTTCTTTGTCATGGATTCCTCGCACTGCCAATAAGGTGGCGCATGGTTTAGCTTCATATGCATTTTCTACTCTTTTTCCTCTTTTCTTAGTCTAGGATATTCCTCCTCACTTAGGTCATATCGTTGTTTCTATGTTTTGAACTCTTAGTCTTTAATGAATTTCTCTTTTCTCCAAAAAAAAAAAAGATTTAAAATTAACTCTAAAACTAAAATTAATAATATATATTAATTAGATAAATCACTTACAAATTTCTATAACAATTATTTTATGTGTCGAATGAATTATTCAGAGTTATTTGGGTTTAATATGCCTAGAAATATAGAACTTCACCAAAACTTTCACTCCCTTCGCATCATGCTCTATATTCTTTCATTTAGTTACCTATAATAAACTTATGACTAATTAATCCTATAATTCCCCTGCAATTTCTTCAAGTTACTCATGCAGTTGCCAATTGAAGTTGACAAATGGTTTTAATTAACATCTCCCACCAAAACATTTACTTTCTTACCAAACCCATCATCTTGAAGCCTAGTTATTAAATTAAACATTGAATTTCCCTCCCTATCACTATTTTAAAGTTATTATCTAGGTCAACTAAACCATAGTTACTTTCCATGAACCTAATCTTTCCACCACCAAGAGCGCATAACATTTGAAAAACACAAGTTAATAAAGTATAACTATTTGTGTTCCTCAAAAAAAATCTGTTTGTTACATTTAAAATAAAATAAGGTTAATTATTACTAATTTTTTATGATTTGTTATATTTAATTAAGTCATTTATATTCAATTATTTGCACTCCCCTTAAAACTTCTTGCACTCTCTTTTTGCACTTCCTCAAAGGAGTGTAAATATATTATATTGAGAGTTCTATCTATCTGCACTCTTTAAAAAGCGTAAAAACTTAAAGAAAAGTGCAAATAATTGAAATCAACTCATTCTTTTCATTTCAATATTATTTTCTTTAGTTCCTCACTTTTATTTATGTTATATTATTGTTAACTTTTTCATGAAAAATTGTATAACTTTTACCATAATTCTACTATCATTTGTCATATTTAACTCATTTATCACTCACTTTCAATATTGTATAAAAATAATTTTCATTTGAAACTATTACATTATTAAGTCTTTAAATTGTTTTTTTAATTTAATTTCAATTAATTTGAAAATAATTCATCAGATGTTTAAATTGAAAAATTTTAATCCATTACAAATACGATTCATGATTATCGTGGGAAAACCTACAAGTTTTAGAAGATTTCTCATCCTTTTAATTCCTTAATTCTGAAGTAGTTTCAGCCTCGCCTAAGAGGTGAGATTTTTTCTAAACTCACTGTTTTGGTGGGTAAGTGACTTTATTAATAATTCAATATTTCAAAATTCCCCTTCTTAATTTCAAATCATAAAATACTGTTGCAGTTATATTTTTAATAAAATGATAATATTATGCGTATGATTTTTATTATTATATTATTTATTGGATCAAAAGTATACTTTTTTATTAAAATTATTATTCCATTAATCTTTTTAAAGATAATTAAGTATACAAACATGCCCTTTTAAATTAAATATAATTCTTATTTGATATTCAATTAAATTCTTATAAATTCAATTCGGGAACAAAATTTACTGTAAAAGAAGATATTATATAATTGATTGAGCTAAACAAACACCCTGTTAAATTGTAAGATTTGAATTATCTCACGTTCAATGGACATTATTGATCATGTTTATTTTATATATCTTTAATTTTTTTAAAAAATAAGATTTAAAATTTCAAATGAATAATTATTCTTAAAAATAAATCTCAATAATTCAATATGGATTTGGTGTGTACATTGTGTAAATGATGGAAAATTTATTTCATGGATTTCAAAATTCAGAATTTTGAAAGCCACATATTTCAATAAAGCTACATTTCTTCAAACCAACAGTACAAGGTTTTCCGTAATTTACTGGAATTCTTAGATTTGACAACATTTGTTGGAATTGGGGAATCTTAAAATGTGACATTCGTCTAAAACGAATCAATTGAAAACAAGAGTAATAATTTTTTATTGAATTCAAATTTTTTATCAAATCTATTTTAAAAATAATTTAAATCAATCTAATTTGAAAAGAAATAAAAGACAATCCAAATTTAAGATGATCCTAATATTTTAAGGTAAATCTTTCTGAATTTAATATGAATTGCAAGTTAATTCAAATTGACATGATGTTAACCTAATTCGAATTGAATCGCTTTAAATTTAAAATTTATTAAAAAAATTAAATAATATTTTTATTTTAAAAAATTAAAATTATAAATTATTTGACTCAATTAAAAATTTTATAAATGAAAAAATAATCCAAATCTTTTTATATGTTAATTTAACCTGGTTTAAATTTATCTATAATTCAACATAATGCACTCAAATTTACTAAAAATAATCTGATTTGAAAATGATGGAATCAAGAATTAACCACATTTAAACCAGCACAACACATTTGTTGTCTCTAAACTGAAAATCCAAAAGCATATGATGATGGGGGGATGCATCTTTGCCAAGTAATTGACTATAAATGTTTGTTTAGTCCATCTATCACATAGAACTATGATGTTTGCATTTGAAGCAGGACTAATTTTGTGTCTAATTTCAAAGGCAATTCACAAAAAATAAAAAATAAAAAGTCCAATTTTGTTCACCTTCCATTCACAAACATCATATGTTAAATTACTGAATTTGGAAAAATGTACAAATCTTTTATTATCTTAAAACGGATGGAGGAAAAAATCAGATACTGGTGCTGAGTTAAGTGACTCGTATTATTCAAACAACCCACAAGATTATTGAAATAAAGTCAAGCTAAATTTGAGTGCTTGGATGAAATAAAAGTGAGTTGGAATGATATATTATATCAGATTTCCACAATTGGTTTAATTCAATAGTTTGGTTTTTTTTTTTTTTTTTCAGATTCAGTGTTTTGAATTTAATTCTTTTCGCTTTCTTTATAACTTTATATTATGTAATGGTGACCCACTAGCCTTTTTCAATTTTGACATCATCATCATTATTATTTCAGAAGGTAATAAACTTCAATATATAATGGGAAACATCTTTCGTTTCACATCATCATTATCTTTGAAACGGCACAATACATGGGAAAGCAAAAGGCGTCCTATAGAAAATGTGGGCACCAATTATAAGTAGTTAATCAGCTTTTCAACAAGGCAAGAATTTTGCTTAATAAATACATTCAAAGCAAATGTAACACATCTGAAGTTGAACTCATCAGAATGAGATGGCATTGGCACACACCAGTACTTGGGGAAAGTGGGCAATCCAATTATGAGGCAACAATACAATAATAGTAATTATTATTATAATATGGGTTTTCGGATATTCTTCTTCATATTTTTCATGAGCTTCGCTATTCGTTGCACATTTTCAATGAGCTTCAATTTTGCCATGCAACGCAGTCATACCGACATGATAACTTAATTAGTGACACGAGACGCATTAATTTTATAAAAAGGCTAAAATATAATAATACAAATAATGTTATTAGAAAGAATTAATAGTCATATATATATATAATTTAAATTTAAAAAATAGTATCAATCATTATTAATTATCAAAATAAATTAAACTATTTAATTTTTGGTTTACCAATGTCTAAAAATTATTTGCGACACAAAAATCCTTATTAAAGTGTTTAATTTACATCCGACGCGTAAAAAACAAAAGTCAAATTTTTATCGAGCACAATTTAATGGATAACAAGTGTCGAGCAACTATTGGACTAATGCACATGTCCAGCATGTACCATTTCTTAAAAATGGTCAAATGTAAAATTTACTTTTGAATTTTTTGCAAAAAATCAGTTAGATATCTTTTTATTTTAATCATATGAAAGTGGACTCCTTACCACCTACCCACCCCGTTGAGCTCAGAGAATTTGTCTTTTTTGCCCACCCTAGAAAAAGAAGAAGATGATGTTAAGAGCACTCCCGTGTCTCGGTCATTTCCGTTGCTGCCCAAAAAAACCACCATTGTCGCTGTCGTCGCCTAGGAAGGATTTGGTATCCGAGAAATTGGTTTTGGACTGGTTTACTTTGGTGGGTCTTAGAAAAAGAAAGGTGAACAAAAAAAATAATAACATCAATCATCAAACAGGAAATGAAAGTGATTTGCTAACAGAAAAAAGATGGAGAAGACGGATTTTTTCTGTTTTTTTTTTTTTTGTTTTTGTTATTTAATTATGAATGACAATACCCTTCATCGTTTGTTCCTTTTTCCACCCGCATATTGCGGGCCTTGTCCATGCATTATTGATGATGTCAATAACTTATATTTAATAATTCAAAATTAATACTAAGTATTAAACTAATTTAAATAAGAAATTAAGAATCAAAATTGACTTATGAAAAATTTTTAGAGCAAATTATGCATTTTCACACCTTAAAAAAAAAAAGTCAGTTGCATCATAGACTTCGCTGCTCTCAACAATATTTTTTGTTTGTTTGTTCTAATAAATTTCAGGAGACTCCAGTTTTTTATTTTATATTTCCATGGTTTAATTTATTTCTTTTTTCATGAGTTTCAGAAAAGAGGCCAGAATTTTATTTTATTATTTTCATTTTTTTAATCAATTCAGGCTCCATACCCAACATATTCCGAAATTTACTTCAACATGTCCTCTAATCATAGATCAGGAATTGTTAGGAAAACAGAACACTTTCCTCGTGTCTGAGGAAATCATGTAGATGTTGGCGACAACCAGCCGAGAGCCTATTGCTTGAAAAGAAAAAACCCCAGTCGAGAAGAAAGGAAAATATAATAAAACAAAGATGTGCTTCCAAGAACCTGCCTTTTAACAAAGATGTGTTTCCAAAAAGCTGCCTTTTCTAAAAGCAAGGTTCTTGCCTACTTTCCTAGTTTATCTTTCCACCTAAGACTACTAAGCTGCAGAAAGTCGCCGGGACAGACAGGTAAGCTACGCCATATAGTTCAATGAATATCTATCAAACCATTATGGAGGTTAAAAAAAAAAATCATACAAGGATAATTATACATAGTATGAATCAATACACTCCCATACTTGTATATAAATTCTTTCATTCCCGGACAGCCTCGCAGACCCCTTCCAATTTAAACTATTCAATGAACTTGAATAATTCTCAAGAGAAAAATCAACTTTTTAGAGAAACTCAACAGTACAATCACCAAAATGGTTCTGCAGTGCCAGATCCTGCCAACGGCATCCAAAGATAAATATCATCCAGTACTTTCAGATTGTAAAATTACCCAGATGAGATAACCAGGCGACTGTTTCTAACTTTCTCTGTAATTAGCATTCCAAAGTAATCTGCGAGTTTGGGCAGGCGGGGCTAGTCCTGGAATATCCCGTATGTCCTTGTTGTTTGGGTTCACAAGCTGAAAATCAAGGCAAATAATTATAACCAAGTACAGATCTATGAACAATCCTGGAATAATCATAATCAAGAAAAATTAACTAAATACAAACAAGAAATGTATGACATATGGCCTGCTTCACAAACAGTGTTTGGAAGAATGGCTCCTGAAAACTATGAAGTTATGAAAAATTCCAAAATGCAAACTACTACAACTATAATTTGCCACACAAGTATTAAGATATAGCAACTGGGTAAAGTGGGGCTTGCTGGCACTTTAAATAAAAAGATACTTTGACCATCAAATCATTCTTCAATGAACAAAAACTAGCCAAGAAAGGAGGATCACGAGAAGATTGCTAAATGAAAAACTGGAGATTTAACATAGAAGTGACTTGTGGCAGGATTTGACAAAGCAAGCACCAGTCCAACAAAAAGGCAATGCATTTCAAACATTCAACTGCTCAAACTAAATGAAGTTTTAATATTTAACTTGAGAGGTGGATACACAGATACCATGGCACAATAGATTAGATGCTAGGTTTCATGTTCCTTATACAGCAATAAGAATTGCAAGACACTCTGTTCCTAAAGTGACAACAGAAAATAAGGACAAATGTGTGTACAAACTGAAGCAGCAGTGCTGATCTGTAAAAGAACACCCAAGGAATTTATGCATAGTGACCAATATCCTTGAGCGCAGCTAAACTAAGATTTCAAGCGAGCATCAGCTATTTGAGAACCGCGTAGGTCAACCATAGTTTAAAAATGCAATCATCAGTGATGGATTAGAAAAAAAAAAAAATTACTATAATTGCCTTTTTGCGCTTTCCAGTAAGCATAATGAGAAAGATGCTTTTGAAAGGGCTAAATGTAATCTCTAAAGGCTCATTATGGTACATATATTAATTAAGTGATGCTGCTGACTGGACATAGAAAATATCAACAAAACAAACTCAATTTCCCAATTTGAGGCTCTAGTTGTTAGGAAAATAAAATGATAAGTTCTTCCCATAAGAGATAATTCACACGTATCTATGAAACATCATGGAATCATCTGTTTGGCGACAATGGGTCACAGATGAAATCTAAAACTTCCATGATATCATTACAGAAAAAAGGGTAGCAGATTGATGATGTACCTTCACAATAATGATAGCTATGACCCCAATGACAATGAGGACGAGCATTGCCATGATGCACCTATCAGTTGCAACCTGAAGGGAAAAAACTCAATTAAGTAGTATGAACTATGACCACGCTGACTATATGAAAGATAAGGAAGTGGATATTTTAGAAATTGACCTGCCTACCAATTTCCTTGACCAGTTGAGAAGCTTTCTTGATTGAGAAATGGATAGAGTCAAGCTCATTAACAATCCTACTCATTTGTTCAGTCTGCACATGAAATTGCTCTTAGTTTCCAGGCCCTTGCATGACGATAAATTTTTCTCTTCTTTTCACAAGAAAGACATATATAAACTGAGTCCAATTTCTGTGATGTTGCAGATAATCTCAGTTATTCTGAAGCTTCCAAATTATGTACCTGAGCCTTAAGAGCTGCTGCAGTCTCTGTTCCAACATTGATGGTCTCTTGCACTATCTGGTATTAAGAGCAACAAAAGAATTACTTTTTTTTCACAATTTTAAAACAGGTCAGCCTATAGTTTTATCTTTGCTTTTCTTTGTTTTCCTATTTCATATCATTTTTCTCTTCCAGTTGGAGAAGGGTGCACTAAAGATGAGTGTAATTGAAGGTTTGTCTTTTCTATCTACAACAGCTTCACTCATGTAAACAATATTTTTATTCATTTTTTTAGCAAAAACACAAACCTTTTTACCCCTCTCAATTGCCTGATCAGTCTCATCCATCATCTGGTTGCCATGATCCATTAACTGCTGATTTGTCATAGCTGCCAAAGATGTAGCTGTCTTAGAAATAGTCCACAAAATGATACAATGCACAGCACCCCATCCACACCCAACATACAATGTTTAATTGTATCTAATGCAAGACAATAACCTTAACCAACAAACTGCAAAGCATGCACTAGTTTATTGACAAACAAAGAGAAGCAAGAATGCCTACATTACAGAGCTTATAACAGCAATTTTCAAGCTGTGGCATTCCTCCCTCACTGATGTGACATTTCAAAAAAAAAACCAAGAAATTTATTCGCAATATGAAATTCATTTGTAATTTGATACCTGTTAAGTTGGAACCATAAAAGGAATTTATTTGCACAGTTTTAATGTTATTCAATTTAATACAGTTGGAATATATTCTTAAAAAATGGTGATATTTCTAAACATTATAAATTTCAAGACGCTTAAATTACAAAATTGATTGGACTATACATCACCATAGAAGCTCATCACTTGACACTCTATCTTTACCTCTTCCTCAGTAAAATTCAATAAAATTGTAGGCATTAATACTATATATGCTCTGCCAAATATAACAAATCATTTGTAATTCATTTGCACATGAAATAAATTACCTGTCTGATTTCTTCAGAAGATAGTGTAAGAGGCATTACAGGAAATAGGTTTATCTGTATGCAACACATATAACATCTGAAGAAATAAGATAAACATCTAATCATCCCATTTCCTCGAGAATGCACAATTATGCATTGTTTTATCAAACTTTCAAGGAAATCCATCAATTTCAATCATATATTATTAAAACTAAATTCACTTATAAGAAAAGAGTGTATGTAAAGGAACATAACAATTTTTTCATTCCTTCTGAAGCACTCTATAATCTATAATCATAGGCCCAAATTAGTATGGTCTTAACACAAGTATTGCCTCAAGCACCATTGCAAATCCAAAGAACTCAAGAACCAGCAGGGATGATAAGGAGAAGAGGAACAAGGAGACACAATGGGCAGTACAACTATTGAAAGCAAGAGAAATAGAAGAAAGATGAGAAATTCAACTAATGCTCTCAATCAACTCAAACCTCCTGTCTGCTCCCAAAATAACATAGGCAGCAGAAATGTCCACAAAATCAGTATGTATACAATGAGAAAGGCCATAACTTACATGAAGCTAGCACCACAGTTTCTTCATTTAACCCTTCACCAGGCCCATCAAAGAGATCAACTCTCTTGTTGTTTTCGAGGTTTGCTGCATATCTGTATCACCAAGACAAAAATATTGAATTAATTATCATAAGCCACACATGAAACTATGAAGGTACCCATGATTAAAAGAATTCTTGTATTTGATACAAAAATTTAAAAATCACTCATTTAGGGAAATTATCTATTTTGTAATAAAATAATTTCAACCTCGGAAGGCCAACAATTTTCTTGTCTCGGCAATCAGAGAAATGAAACAATTAAAGAACACGTAATATCAAGGCCTTATTTGGTTGTAGTGAACATTTTGTTTCTAAGTTTTCTTCTGTGTCATAGTTTCCCCGTAAAATGGAATAACACATTAATTTTTTCAATATTAAAACTCTGCATTTTCTATTTTTTCTTTGTTAAATCTTTTAACATACATAAAATAGTAATTATTTCAATGCGATTATCTAAATAATCTTACCATCTAATCACTTAAATATAATTCTTATTCCAAAGATATATTTCAAACCTGAAAATGATCATGGCAATTATTACATAACTATTCACTCAAACATTTCAAGCCAAATTCAAATTTACATATTTCAATAAACAAGTTATCAATTTTAAAAAATAAAGACTTGAAACATTGTATTTGTAAAAATCATATTGTTTTAATATCTTAAACTTAAAATTGGTTATATATAAAATAACAAGAAATAGAGGAAATTAAAAAAAAAATCAAACAGTAGCAGCGAGGTGCTAAAATTAAAGAGATAAAACAATTGATCTAGTTTCATAACTTGACAAATGTTGACAACAAATAATTGTATATACAAAAAAACAAAAAAAAGGAACAAAAACTGAAAAAAGAAAAAGAAAATTGCAGGCACTATGTCTTGAACCCAACACTCATCCACTGAAGCAGAAATCCAAATGGAAAACACCATGTTTTCCATTAGCCGTGACAGACATGTTTAAAATGGAAATTAGAAAATAATATTAAGTTGATTCCCAAAAGATAGTATAAATTTAGAAAACTTGAAAATTTGGTTTCCAATGTTCTATTTGGAGAACTTTTATGACAAAACATCGAATTCTGTTTTCTAGATTTCTTGGTGTGATTTTCTACAGAACAAGTACTTTTTTCCAAATCTAAGCAAGGCCTTAAATTTCCATGAATCATTCTAAGGAAGATGAAATGAATGATATTTTAGATTAATTAAAATTCAAACATACTATTAATCAACAATGGCGCAGAGTTGGAATAAAATATCTTTTCAATGATAAAGTGACTGTAAAAAAATTTGTCACATTTTGAAGCACAAAGTATTTAAAATATCTACTCAATGATAAAATGGAAGTAAGAATAATGAAATTGACTTTTAAAGCTGAAAATTTTTCAAATATCTTAAGTTCTAAAGGCAAGAAAGAGAGTAGATTTGTTAAGTTTTACCTTTCCCCCTATCTCCAATGAAATCTACCTGCTAACAATTTGAAGTGCATCTCTTTCTATTCAGTCACTCTATATATTATCAGTTCATAACCTTTTTTGTTTTTGTTTCGTTTCGTGTTGAAGGGTTTCAACAAATTTAACCAAACTAAGCTTTCAAGAAAGGGGACTAGATTCCCACCTCCTCCTCTATCTCTGTCTCTCTTCTTAATAAACAATCAAGAATAATTCAGAATTTTGTGAGCTTGATACACTAAAATTCAATGGGTGAAGCTTCATTATATTTCTAGTTGACTTGGGGCAAGCTAAAATTTCAGTAGAATAGTCACAAAATTATTCACAATTTGATCTGAGAGCAAATGACCCAGACCTAGCAAAGCAAGATCTACTGCTCAGGGTTTTAAATACTGGAAATGTTAACTGTAAGGATAATGGAAATTTAGATTCAAGCTGAATTGAAGAGAATCAGTTTAGTCTTTATTGTCCAAATAGCTCAACAAAAACAAGAAATTAACCATTAACTATATATCATAATTTTATATTTTATATTTTATATTAAACGAATGAAGTGCACAATGTGCACTTTCACTTTGGTCCCTAGTATCAGAAATATATGCTTATGGTTTTCATATGAATCACTTATTGAATCAGTGTAAACAACATATTGCCTTCTCCAAAATCTGTTACCAAATAGCCAAAACAGTTATATCACCGTTATTTAAAACCTTGCTGCTGATCCTAGTAAGTTGCCTACAACTTTAACTTTATAGTAAATAAAAGTTCAACTATTTAAAATAGTGTCAACAAACAAAGAGAGTTTATTTTAAGAACAATGGAAAGTTTTATTTTCTAGTGAAATTGTTAATAACATAAAATGTGTATCAAACATTATGTACATTTGTGTACCAAAAGTCACACATTAGAATAAACCAACCATGGCATTTAAAGCCTACAAAAATTAAAGTGCAAAGGAAAATCGACTCAATCATATCAACAAAGAAAAATCAATATTTATGCATGCTAAAATAGTAATAAAGCAAGTAATGAAGAGAAAGGAAGGTGCAGTTTTAGCACAATAATCAACCAATATTAACAATGGCAAAGGATTAAGAGTAATAACCAAATAAAATTAAATTGTCAAAAACTTGAGCAATGTCATAAGTGACTGAAGATAATACATGCCAAAGAGAGATAGAGAGAGGAAAGGAAGGTTGCCAAAAAAGGGTGTGAACAACTATCCTAAAGCCAACTATCAGAAAAAGAATTATCATTGCCTATTTCAACATGAGAAATAAAGGAGATTTTGAACTCATTATAAAGACTACAAGTAAAACAAACAAGCATGAAAACTTAAAAGTCGGAGTAAGAGGAGGACACATAACACAAAATAAAAATGAATAAATTCTTATAAATGCATGAACCTATCTCTTAGTGCCAGGCAGAACTAAAATATTAAATTCTGAGACGATGAAAACTTACTGTTTTTTTAGAGCAACATATGAATTCAACTCTTTGATCTGCAATAAAATTCCAATAACTCATAGAAAAGTTTGGACCTTTAAAGGACAGCAGAAACAATTAGCTTTTTTTTTTCAGAAAAAAAAAAAAAGGAAAAGCCCACCATCGATTGCTTTTTCTCATTCAGCATTCTATTCGTGTTTGGGTCATTTCTACTCTCCATATCCTTTACTTCTCTATCAAAATCTTTGATAAGCCTGAAAGATGAGAGAACAAGTAAATAACAATACTACAATCTTTATTAAGAATGCAAAGCAGATAATAAAACCTCAAATACAACGAAAGAACAATGAGACATTGCAATCACTCCACACATTGCTTTTAAATCAAGACCATCAGCTTACTTAGGGTTCTACTCTATAACCTAATCGCAATTGCATGCATTCAATATTGAAATATGAACGCCTAAACAAGTGCATGTGCAGCAGCATCGAGATATAGTGAGAGAATGTTGACATTACCAAATACCTTTTACAATCCCGCATCTTCTCTGTAAGCTCTTCCAACTGCCGACTCTGCCTGTTGACATCCTTGATCTTCTCCAGTTTCTGAAACCCATTTCTGCAACAATAACACACATTACATCTCGCCAGACCAATACTGATAATTCATCTCTGCTTCAGAATGTAATATTATTCTAAGCCCTAAATAAATCCAAAATGTTCAACATGTTTCAATTTTTGGCATTAGATGGACACAAAATAACATATTCTCTTAAATCTTCAAAACTGGAAAAAAATTTATCGAAAGCGGAAATATTTTTACGATAATGCTCGAAAAATGTCGGCTATCTGTCCATTGATCTGCCCCAGCTCTTCGCTAACACCCGATATCGGATCCATCTCTGTAATTTTCCCTCTAAAAGTATTCGATTCTGTGGCACAAAATGCAGGTTAAAAACAACAATAACCGCGGATTTCCTTTACAAATCCAAACATCCTCCTTGCATTTCTCAAACTGAAGCCGCGGATATGACCGGATCCGTACAATGCAAGTTCAGGAACCGATCGAGGAGACCATGACAGAACCAAAGGATTTACAGTATATACGGGACAATTGAAGTTTCTTATTGATAATCTACAGAACGTTTCGGTGTTGGATGGAGCTATTTACAAATCAGATGACAGATTTATTTTATATATATACAATTTTAAACTTAAAATTATGCTACATCATCTTAAAAAATGAGATTCACCTAAAAATATAAACATATAAACAAAATGAATTAAAATTAAATTTAAAAAATCTGAAATTTTGACTTTAAAAAATGCAAATTTTGAAAAATAGTATTTTATACAAAACAATATTTGATTTGGGAGTATCTATTGAAGGGTTCGATTAATTTTAGTCCAATTTTTACTAAAATTAAATTAATTAATAGAATAAAATTTTTTGTAAACTAAATTAAATTGAATTGATTCTTATTTGATTCTATTTGAATTAATTTTCTTTAAATTTTTTTGAAATATTTTAAAATAAAATATATTATTTTAATTTTTTATAGATATTAATTATATATACATATATAAAATCAGTTAACTTATTTTTAAGTACAAAATTGTTTTTATATCATTTATTTAAAAATATTTTTTAATAAAAATTTAGTTATTTTATTTTTCATTTTTAAAATAGAACCGAACTAAATTAGTCAAATTAAAAAAATTAAATCAAATTTTAAACTCAACTAATCGGATAAATTTAATTCAATTGATTCGATTCGATTTTTTCAATTTAAATTAAATAGTAGACATCTCTACCTTAGTCATTATCAATGCATTTTAATATGATTCATGTTTCATTATCCTTTAATATATTTTAATGGTATTCTGATTTATTAAATTTTCTTCTAGCACTAATTTAATATTACTCTTTTTTTCTGAAACTTTTAACTTTTTTATTTTTTAAATCTTTAGCTTCTCTTTTTTATAAAGATAAACAATTTTTAAAAAATATATAATTATATCAAATTGAATTAAATTTTAGATTTAATTGAATCAAACTAAATTAAAGTAATTGATTTCATCCAATTTTTTAATTTTAACTAAATAGTAGTCACCCTACTTTGATCATTATCAATGCTTCTTTACTAATGCTTCATTATCCTTAAATATATCTTCATGACATTATGATTTATTAAATTTTCTTATAGCACTAATTTAAGATTTCTAAAAAGAGAGATTTCAGTAAATCATAATTACTAGAAGTTTAACCATACGAATGTCCTAAATTTAATTTATATTTCTTTAAAAAATTTATTAATAATTAGGCTTTTATGGATCTGACGTTTTTTAGGTCAAGGCCTAATTCTGAAAAATGGACCTATTAGTATAAAAGCCCACTTAACCATGAAAATAGTCCAAAACCGGAAAAACAAAAACTTTCGCAGCCGGGAGACGAACCCGGTTAGTTTTCACAAATCCAGATATTATTTGCTACAGCAGATCTATCTGTTTGGTGACTAGAGGATACAACAATAATATTTATAATATATAAATTTGTTGCTTTCAAATAACAGTTGAGTTGATAAAATTTTTATAATTACTAGTTTTTACTGCATGTGATTAAAATAATTATTAGATATATAAATTTTAAATTTTTTAATTTTATATTTATATAAATAAGAAAAATAAATTGTATAAAGTTATAAACAATTATAAATTTTATAGAATACATTAGCACATGTATATAATATAGTTATGAATATGGCAATCAAACAACGACATCATCTAGTCATTAACTATGCCTTGGTCCTCTTAGTACTCTATACATAAAAAAATCTAAATCAAAAGATAGTTTAAGATAAAAAGATTGAATAGCAGCAATTGTAAAGATTTAGGTAAGATAGTGTTTTAGAAACTCATGATGTGTGTTGATAATAGGCAGTGTCTATGTAAAGGTTTTTTGCCTCTTCATACAAACTAAAGGCCCCTTATATAAAAGGAGTGAAACAAACACACACGCCATATAAGTTTATCTTACAGTTTATATCTTCCTTGATAAAGTAAGCACAATTGTTTTTCATAAACATATCACAGTTGGCTTTCACTTATGGATTAACTCATCTGATGGAAACATATTCATGTTTTGATAGTCTGAGTCATCACTGTCAATGGACTTCTTTTTTGGGAGCTTCATTGTTTCATGTCTCCTATAGTGATCATATACCTTATATAGGTCCTGGAAATCTAGATCAAGTATGTAATTTTTGGCAGTCAAGTCATTTTGGAGGCACTGGGGCATAGGTGACTGAAGCCACTTCCTTTTGTTTGTCATAAGACTTTGGTGGTATCCAGTTGGCAAATCATCCCAAGAAGCATCTTCTACTAAATATGGTCGTATTTCTTTAGGGATTACTTTGTTTTGTCCACACATGTATCTTTGAAAATCCCTAAACTATTCATGGTGGTCCAAGACATCACAAAGTGAATATTGATTTTCTCCATAAACATAGAGACAACCATAGGTCTAGCTTTTATTCTTGAAGCTCCAACTAAGCAAGGTCGATGAAAAGTGGATACAACTTTTTTGTTATAAGTTGTTTGGGGCTCACAATACTTAAACTTAGCATTACAGGAGGAGATTCACTAGTTTAAAGACTGGAAGGTAACCGGATGAGGATTTTTCTATATTTCTCCTTGAATTTCTGATAAATAAGACCAGAAGTGATAGAGACAAATTTTCACAATTATGGTATATATGTGACAAACATGCCATAGAAAAAGTGAGGAATTCTTCAAGCCATACCATGATCTATTATTTGTAGTAGAGAAATCCGAAAAGGAACAAATTTTTCAAGAATGGTTATTTTGGATGAAAACAAAAAATGTTAAGGGACACAAAACCATAATACTTAATCACTAAAGACTAGTAGGTAAAAAAATTTTCCTTGTCTAAGCTTGGTGTAACTAATGGGGAATTGAATCTCTAGTGGCTCTCTATATTTAAAATATGGTTAAGGTAACGTAGAAGATGGGGTTGAGGATGTCATTCAGATCAGAGAGATTATGAAAATTATTTGAGGTCTGGATAGAAAATCAAAGATTAGGTTCTTATCTTCTTTTATATGCTCAACTTCAAGACTATATTTGCTAAAGCATTCTTTCCAGCGGAGCGGTTAAGGACGTGACACATTTCTGCTCTTGAATTCAAACATCTTTGAAAAAAAAAGAATAATCCATAAGAACCGTGAATTGATGTCCAATCAAATCGAATTCAAATTTTTTTATGTCATTTTTTACTACTAAAATCTTTTTGAAAGCTTAATGATAATGGACCTTGTTGGCCCTAGGCACCAAGAAAGTTGGGGGGGGGGGGGGGGGGGTGGTGGGTGTTTGAATTGGTATATTAAAAATTAAAATTGGAAAGAAAGAAGAGAAATGAGATGAGAGAAAACACAAGATTTATAGTGGTTTGGGTATAATCGACCCTACGTCCACTTCCTAATTCTTCGAAATTAGGTATTTCAGGTGTTTTCAAGCTTACACCAAACTTTTACACTTGTGTTTTGAAGGCTCACACAACAACTTAAACACTTGTGGTTTTAGGCTTACACAACAACCTTTGCAACTTGTGTTTTAACAGGCTCACACAATAACCTCTCTTAGTGTTTTAATAGGCTCACACTATAACCTATTACAAATTAGTGTTTATGCTCACACCCAACAATAACTTAAAGAGTAACAAAGAGGGAGTAGCAAAATTGCAAGAGTTTGGGTACAAAGTTATTAATTCTTTTTCATTTACATATGTTTACTGCGGTATTTATGGCCTCTACCTACCAAAGAGACGTTGCAATAAAACTGGTACAAATAAATCAAAGTATGTTAGACAGATTTTCGCATTAAACGCTTCACAGTCGTTTCGCGATTGCTACTACTTATTCGTGGTCGTGAATTCCAAATTCCATAAGGAAAACTCCATTTGTGTCTAACGGCTAGTCCATGTGGTAGCTTCTGATTAGTGCACTAAGAAAATATAGTCGTTGTCTTTCACCTGCTCTTAAAAGTAGCGGTTGCGATTTATTTTATACAGGACGCGACTCTGGACGTGAATTCCTCTGCCAAAAGTGTTCATCTTCTTTTATTGGGTTTGCGGTCGCTACCAACAAGTTCCCATCGCGATTTTTGACTTTCAACGGTTACTTAGGACACTTGTCAAGCTATGATTGTGGACTTGTTTGCGTCTTCAGTTACTTCAAAATTTGCGGTCGCAACTGAGGTAAGCTTTACACTGGGAATTCATCTATCACTTTTGAAGTTCTTCCTTTAGATGAGTCGCGACCGAGAATGACTCCGCGATTTCATCTGTATGTTCTTCTAGCAAGTCTTCTAATGGATCGCAGTCGTGAATTTTAGATTGCGATCAGGATTTAGAAGTTACTTCACATACTTTGAAGATTAAGATTTCTATCCAACTTCTAACTTAAAGACTTTCACAACAACTGCAAAACAACACTAGATAGAAACATTAAAAATTATCAATCCCCTTTGTCAAGATCAAAAGAGGCCCAAGACTTAGGGTTAACTATCCTAGTCCAATAATCTTCCCTTTTTGATTTTGACAACTTAGATGGATCCTTAAGTGAAAAAGATGTAGGAAAGTGAAGTTGGATTGTAATATGATTCAATGAATGCTTATGACAAAATTAATGAATGCTTATGACAAAATTTACTAAGTATATTATTCATTCAATCAAAGGTGAAATTTATAAAACAATTGGTATGTTACTCCCTCTCAACTTATACTATAGTTATTCTCAAATTATTTCATTATTTTCTCCCTTTCACAATCTCTCCCCCTTTGGCAATATCAAAAAGAGGGTATATAAGGAAAAGAAAAAAATTAAATTCATGCATAAGAATTCATAAAGAGCAAACATAATGCAATGGACAAAAGAATAAACATTAATCATATAAGATAGTAATGTTTGCAAAGAAACAAGTTTTATTTATATATATTCATAACTGTGGGATCACAAGATTTGTAAAAATAAACATAAGGAAAGTGAAATATAAATACAAAAGATCCCTAATCTAAAGTAGTGGAGAGTCATCTCCGGAAGATAGTATATCTGACGCTTGATGTTCTCCCTTAGCTTCGTCCTCATCCTCTACATCATCTTCATTTCCATCTCCATCTTGCGTATCTTCAAATTCGATGAAGTCCGGAAGATGGCAAGAAGGAGCTCCTAGTTTCTCTTGGAGATCCATCATATTGCTATGAAAATGAGAAAGGAAGAGGAACCTTCTTTTCATCATCCTCATAAGTTTGTCCAACTTGCGATCAATAGTGGTAAGAGATAACTTGGATTGTAGTTTCGATTGAGGAGGAGGGACTTGAACGTTGCCTTCATCGATTTGAAGCCTCTTTCGCTTGGAAGCTTGAGAGGTTTCCATCTTTTTCGCACCTATCGCACCAAGGGTATAGATGTATGTGTCTAGATGGATTGCCTTAGTGTTGATGAGATAGGTTAGGTCAAGGAAGTTTTGAATGGGAAGAAGCTTCTTGGTGAGGAATTTCTCTTTCTCCTCATCAAGTGC
Organism: Omphalea diandra; assembly: GCA_949677035.1. Lineage (NCBI taxonomy): Eukaryota > Viridiplantae > Streptophyta > Magnoliopsida > Malpighiales > Euphorbiaceae > Omphalea > Omphalea diandra. The sequence continues at coordinate 68,742 of CATIWR010340406.1, forward strand.
TCCAACAAAGCGGTAGATGGCTGTAATGTGAGAAGGTAAAAGAAATTGGCTTTTAGGTTTTGTACTCATGTGGATCAATTGATCCACAACGAAACGATCGATTTGGATAGGTTGGTTCTTGATAAGGCAAAATAAGAATGCCAAGCCCTTTTGTGAAACCTTAGCATTACCATTACCTCTTGCATTGACGGAGAAGGTGATGATGTGATGAAGGATCCATAGGGGTAGGATTTTGATGTGTTTGGATGAGGAGGAGCGGGGGTCGTGTTTAGTTTCGATGGATATCTTCGACCAAAATTTGGAGTAGATGACATCAAGTGCAGAGATGATAGGGATGTATTCTCCGATTTGTAGGTTAAAAAGGGAGGATAATTAATCAAAGGTGATGTAGAAGGGGTCGCCAAAGGCCAAAAACACCAACCCATGTTGGTCGGCTCTCAAATCATATTTTCGGCTTAGTTGCATAGTGCACATGAACTCACGTACAACCTCCTTGTATCCTGGTTCATCTCGGAAGATGAATTCATTCCAGCCTAAATTAGAGAGAAAGGTGTGAATCTTTGCATTGATGCCCAAAGTCTCCAACATGAAAGTCGATGGAATTTTGTTCGGGAGAATCACTTTGGTGGAGTTCGCCTTGAATCTCTCCTTTTCCTTCTTGGTGATTCCCTTCATGAGATGGAGGGCAGGAGGTGTAGAGGGCTGAGCCACTGCCTTGCATTTGTAGCCTTAAAGAATTTCTTGGGAGCCATAGCAAGAAAGAGGAAGAAAGCTTGAGAGATTTTTTGAGAGAGAAGAAGTGTTTTGAAGAGAAGTGATGAAAACACTATTGAAAGGGGCATTTATAGGCTTGAAGGGGTGCAAAAACGGTCATAAACGACTAAAAATGAATTAAATAAAGAGAGGAAATGGTTGGTAATCAAATCACTTAATTGCCTAGGCAGTTACTCTAATTCGCATCTGTAAAATCAGAAGTCGCGACCGCAAATTCTAGAAAATGTGAGTAACGGACAAATTTTCCTCGGAAAAAGGTGTGTCAACGGTCATATTTTTGAAAAATTGACCAAAATTCGCGGTGGAGAGCAATTTTCACTACCATGAATTGACACTTGACAGCCGGGTGAAATTGACTTGTAATTCACGACCGTGAAGAGGAAATAACAACCGCGAATTATGAGTTAGTAAGGATAGGTATGAGAAAATTTTGAAAACATGTGATGCACCAGAAATAAATTGTAAACCTGTTCATACAATCATCACTCATGCATAACATACATAATAATCAATCATAGGATCAAAATTTTTACTTTAGGGAGCTTCCATCAAACATTCTCAATTCTCTCTTAATGAAGTTCATCCTTTCTTCATTTAGAGGTTTAGTGAAAATATATGCAAGTTGATGATTTGTGTTAATAAATTCTAACACTACATCACCTTTTTGCACATTATCTCTAAGAAAATGATGTCTAATATCTATTTGCTAACTCCTAGAATGTTGGATGGGATTTTTAGAGAGATTAATAGCACTTGTGTTATCACATTTGATGGAAATATGATCAACTACTTTGCTAAAATCCTTTAATTGTTGTTTCATCCAAAGAACTTGGGTGCAACAATAACTCACCGCCACATACTTGACTTTCATGGTAGATAAGACAACCGATACTTGCTTTTTACTAAACCACGAAACTAGACATTCACCTATGAATTGACAAGTCCCGAAAGTGCTTTTTCTATCTAGCAAGCTACCCGCATAATTTGTATTCGAATACCCTATGAGACTAAATGAATAATCCTTAGGATACCATAACCCTAAGTGTATTATGCCATGCAAATACTTAAAGATCCTTTTAACAACATTCAAATGAGATTCTCTAGGGAAGGATTGAAACATAGCACATATGCAAACACTAAACATGATATCTGGTCTAGAAGCAATGAGATAAAGTAGAGATCCGATCATACCTCGATATCTCTTTTCATCTACCTCTTTACCCGATTTATCCTTATCTAATTTGATGGCACTGATCATTGGAGTTTTAGCTACTTTACAACCATCCATTTCAAATTTCTTTAGCATTTCCTTTGTATACTTGGCTTGGTTGATGAAGATCCCTTTCTTGGATTGCTTGATTTGTAAACCGAAAAAGAATTTGAGCCTCCCATCATGCTCATTTCAAATTCCCTAGTCATACACTTAACAAAAACCTTAAAAAGAGATTCATTAGTAGCACCAAAGATAATATCATCAACATAGATTTGAACGATTAATGTATCATGCTTGTATTTTTTGACAAAAAGTGTGGTGTCCACCTTCCCTTTCTCAAAATCATTTTTCAAGAGAAATGAACTAAGCCTTTCATACCAAGTTCTTGGAGCTTATTTTAATCCATATAAGGCTTTGGTCAATTTGAAATTGTGGTTTGGAAAACAATGAGACTCAAAACTAAGAGGTTGGTCAACATAGACTTCTTCCTCTATGATGCCATTCAAAAAGACACTTTTCACATCCATTTGAAAAATTTTAAAATTCATATGACATGCAAAAGCTAAGAGAATCCTAATGGCCTTTAATCTTGCAATGGGGGTAAAGGTCTCATCATAATCTATTCCTTCCTCTTAGTTGTACCCTTTGGCAACCAATCTAGCTTTGTTTCTAGTAACGAGACCTTTCTCATCTAACTTGTTCCTAAACACCTACTTATAACCTATAATTGGGTGTTCCTTAGGCCTAGGGACAAGTTCCCATACCTTGTTTCTTTCAAATTGATTGAGTT
>CATIWR010340426.1:0-33550 GCA_949677035.1 Omphalea diandra
AATAAATATATATATATATATATATATATATATATATATATATATATATATATATATATATATTTAAAAATCATATAAATAGTATAATATAATATAATAACATAATATAAATATATTTTTAACATTTAGATTTAGAGTGAAGTAGTGTAATTTTGTAAAAGTTTTGAATTTTTTCATAAAATAATATAATTTTAGATTAAATTGATTTTTTAATTTTTATCATTTTTAATTTTAACTTTTTAATTTTTGATTGATTTTTAATAAACTATTTTTAACTCCTAATTGAAGTAAATTACTAACTAATTTTTAACTTTATTAACTCCAAAAATCTTAACATAGGCTTTTTAAGATTTTTGAAAAAAAAAAAAAAGAAGGCATGAGTTCTTTAAGATTAGATCATTATTGTTAATGCCAATGATCAACAATAAATAAATACGCCTTTGAATTCTCCTTTTCTTTTTTGTCGTAGGCATTCAATGTAGGATTAGTATTAAATTCTTTTCGATTTAGGTTATTGCATTGGGGTTACATGAAATAAATCACAATCATTGAATGAAGTTAAATTTGGAATTTTCGGTTGAAATCAGATATTTATAAATCTTTCAGACTAGATTGAAATTTAAAATTTTAAAAATAGAGAATCAATATAGTTTTAAAATTTCAATTTGGTTCAATTTTATATATAGATTTAGTTTGATTCTTCAATTCTTTTGAGACAATTATATTCGATTCAATATTAATTTAAATATTCGATTACTTTAATTTATTAAAAAAATTAAACATTTCATTTTAATCTTTATAAACTAAAATAAAATAAAATTTATATTTTCATTTTTAATCATTCAAGGAATAAAATAAATAAATGATAATTTAATAATAATAATCAATAACTTACATATTTAATTTTTTTTAAAAGGAAAAGTAGGAGAACTTTATTAAACTAACAAAAGAGACATTACATCAGAAGTAACCAAAGGACCAACTTGAGGTGGTACATCTTCAACCCAGCACAAAAGATTTGATAATTGAGGACTATTTTAGCCAGCCCATGTCACACTTGATTACAAATAGGTGGAATTCAAGAATAGCTAGCCATCTCAAAAAGTTGCAGTCGGTTTTTTATATATTTTAGCAAATTGCCAGGCAAATGCAAGGAAAGGTCATTGCATTTAGAGCCATAACAAAGGCAATTGGCTTTCATCTGGAGCTTCCTAATGCTCATCTCTAAAGCAAAATGGAGACTAAAAGAGAGCTTTGGCCTCTGCAATTTTAACGTCCAAAGCATTCTGCAAACCTGAGCATGCCGATCCTATAACCTCACCGTCAGAGTTCCTAATTATCACACCAAATGCAGTACCCATATCCTTGTTGAAGGCAGAATCAATGTTTAATTTATACACCATTGGGGGTGAGGCTTTCCAGTGTCAAGGTCGATGGTTCAGCTTGGACCACCTTATTAACCTCTTGATAATCCTGCAACACTAAAGCTGCTAACCTTAGAATTTACTCAACCAAGCCATCCACCTTCTGGAAAAGGAGTTGGTTATGAGCAAACCACAAACAATAACATAACATAGAGATCACGTAATTTCCCTTGGAGGAAACCCAACAACAAACACTCTTGACACATTCAAACTCAAAGGGGCGGACAGCCACACTTGTTGAGCCCAAGAACAGTCACGAATAACATGTTCTATAGTTTCCACACTATGCCCACAATGGGAACAAAAGCTTGAAGTGACAGTGTCTCTTTGCATAGGGGTCTCTCTTACTGGTGGAGAATTAGTACAAATCCTCCTTAAGTGATGGATTGTTTTGGGCAAATACTTTTACTGCCAAATCGAACCTTATGGAAAACCAAAGTTTGTGATGAACTACTCGATGCGCTAGTAAGTAAGCGCTACTTTTGAGATAAGGCATAATAATAATCGCTTCGAATTGTATATCGACCGTCTGTCAAATAGATCCAACCAATTGATCATGAGTAGCTGTATTGGTTAGTGGAATATCCATAATTTGTTTGGTCTCGAAGGGAAGGAAAATACGTTCAATTAACTCTTGGTTCCACACTCTCCTACCTTCCAAGAATAAAAAGCTAACGCTCGAGTCCAAGTCTGGAAGGGTAGGGGCTGACCAAACTTTATGTCCATTCTGTTTGGGAAGCCATCTATCACGCCAGATAAGAACATCATTCCCATCATCCACCAACCAGCATAATCCTTCCTCAATCAGTGGTTTACTAGATAGGATAATATGCCACGAGTAGCTAGGAAAATAGCCCAATGGTGCCGACGTGATTTTGGAATGGAAAAAATATCTGGCCTTTAAATTCGTAGCAAGAAGAGATCCCTCATCCGTCAGTAGCCTCCAATACTACTTTGCCAGCATAGCAAAATTAAACATTGAAAATCCTGAAAACCTAAGCTCCCATCTTTCTTTGAGTTAATCATTTTATTCCAAGCAATCCAGTGTAATTTTCGCTCCTCTTCCAATTGTCCCCACCAAAAATTAGCAACCATAAAGTTGATTTTAGTAAACATGCTTACAGGGACCATAAAGCAGCTCACTAAATAAGTTGGGATGGCTTGGATGACCGATTTGATAAGTGTTTCCTTCCCTGCCTTAAAGAGGGTTCTCTCTTGCCAGCCCTTCAGTTTATGTTTCACGCTATCAACAACTGAGTTAAAGATGACCATTCTCGATCTCCCAATCATTGTTAGTGAATCCAGATACTTTGCATGCTTTTCAACCGTTCGCACCCCAATGACAGCGGCCAACTCGTTTTGCAGAGTTAGAGGGATACTTGAGCTAGGGGCAATCTCTGAGTTGTCTAAATTGATTTTCTGCCTCGATGCTTGTACATAGACTTTGCGAAAACCAGAGATGTGGCGCGCCTTCGGGACTGTAGCTCTTCCAAAAAGGATGCTATCATTTGTAAAAAATAGGTGAGACAATTCGAGCTCTCCTACACGACTTAGCACTGTGAAGAGTCCCCATATTGCAAATCGAAATAAGCAAAGCTGAGAGACCTTCAACACAGGGAAGAAATAAATATGGAGATAAAGAGTCTCTTGCCGAAGATCCCAATGATTAATAAGTGAAGAATAAGAAACCGTTATAACACAATGCATGATCAATTCAATCCATGACTCATTAAATTCTATTTTCAATATAATGCTTTCAAGAAAACTCCACTCAATTTAGGTCATAAACTTTACTCATATCTTTAAACTTTACTCATATCTAATTTAAGTGCGAATTGGCCCATCTTACCCTCTTTCTTAATTTTCATTGAATAAAAAATTCAAAGGCTAAAGGGGCATTATCTATGATGAGGAAGGATCAATTTGAGTCGATTAGATATAGTTTTTGTAATAATTTTGAAGATCATGTTGCATAGGCTAATACATGAAAGTCTTTAAATATTAAATTGAAGTTATTGTTAATATTTACTGTTAATTTATAATTTATAATTATATTAAATTGAAGTTATTGTTAATATTTACTGTTAATTTATAATTTATAATTATAAATAGTCTGATTATTAGTCATTAAAAATAATAATTATTAGTAGTATATACTAAATAAATTGATTGACTAATAAAATTAATAATTAAAACACTTATTTAGTGTATGCGTATATACATAACTATAGTTTGATTTGTTTTTTTTGGTTCGAAAAAGTTATAGTATGATTCAATTTGATTCTCCATTCAGATAATATAAAATCTCCAAAATCATCTTGATAAAAAAATTCATATGATTTGGTTTGAATATTTTACTATTCAAATCAAATATTTTCGATTTTAATTCGGTTCAATTCGATTGTTTGGTTCAATTTAAAAATTTTCAAGTCTCATGCTCACTTTTATTGTTATATGTTCATTTTAATAATTAAATTAATAAATTAAATTGTAATACAAAAATATTATATTTAAAATGAATTTCAAACGAAAAATTGTTCATTTATTCAATTTTTATCACATTTTTTTATAGATATAAATTTATTACGATGGACTTTGCTCCCTTATCCCATTTTTGTATGAACTATTTTCCCTAACTATTTTTTCGGTCAAAAATAAAATTTATTAAAGGAGACTAAACCCAAGAACAAAAGTACACGAGAAGAAATGGAGATTTAGAGAAATATGCTTTACCTGAGTCTGAAACTCAGTTGCATGTGATACATAAAGCAAACCCAAAAGGGCAAGAAAAACAATTTCTAAATCTCTTCAGAACCACTAGATGCATTGCCAACAAACACAAATGGTAGCTTTGCGTCACCTGTGCCTGATATTTTTTGGTGAGATGAATAAAATCTGGCTCCATCACAGATAGATAATTTGGTAGAGCAAGCCTGAAAATTGATCTCCATATATTGAAATAGCCCAAACTTCTCATCTTCGATTGATTAAGGTGAGACCGTAAAACTGAGAAATACGTTGAGAATGCGATGCACAGGCTGTATCAACCCTCTCTTGTATATGGCTTGTCTCCACCCATGAGCTCAACTCCTCCAATAGTAACTAGAAAAACTCCAAATCTAAGCTGGACAAAGGCTAGATCAAATACGGGAAACAATCCCATATGCAAAATCTAACACACAAGAGAGGAATTCTTGACCAAAAAAAAAAAAAAGATAGATAACTAACAACAAATTACAAATAGATTATACACAAGAAAAAAAAGAGACAAAGAGAGCTACCGCTGGTGGTATTTGCAATATGAGACTCTGTGAACGGGCAGCACTAGAGGGATTCTAACTATTAACACAAAGAATAATATTTGTTTTCATATGATCCATCCCTAGCCACATAGTACCAAAAATATCTGATCTCGCGATATCTATCCAATGCAAATAATCCACTGTCTTAGATGCACGAAGGGTGATGCTTTAGACCAATGGATCTTAGATTCAATTCTTACTTTTGGGAGTGGCTAGCATTCCTTTTTCTATTAATTTTTTTAAAAAAATAAAAAATATTTTTATTTATAAATAGTTATGCAATATTTATAAAAAATAATATTTTTTGAAAATAACTGAAAATATTTTCATTTATAAATAGTTATATAATATCTACAAAATAAAATAATCTTATGATATAGAATACTAATATGAAATTGATCTTCAACATTACTAATAACTACATATTAGTTCAGTTTTAAAATCATAATTCTATTTTCATCATGAATCTTGTTGGATGACTCTATATTTTTATCAATTTTAAAGATTCTACTAGATATGATGTTATAGCGTAACATAGACTGAAATGTATATAGTATGCTAAAACATATACGAGAGACGATACATGATAATAAATCATCACATATTACCAAATAATTAATCTCAATCCACTAAAACTTTCAAAAAAGAAGAGACAAAAACTATCACAAAAAAAAAAACAAAATCTCAAAGACACAATATAAAATAAAAACTAATAAATAAGGTAAAATAACTCACTTTATTAAAGAAAATAAAGATAAAAAAAAAAGTTTACTGCTGATAGAATATACCAATTATAACCTCAAAATACTGAAGAGGAGTTTTTTTTCAAAGAAAACAGAGACTGTAGGATTTTTCCAATGATAAATATCCCTTTAAGCTACTTATTCATGTTGAAATAATTAAAATTCTTTTTTATTAACATTAATAATTAACTAATCTGTAATTTTTGTAGAAGTAAGCAAATTATACAATACTATGTTAAAAAAAAAATCTTTCCAATAGGTTTTAAAAAAATATTTTTATCTCTAAAAAATATATTTCGAAGACCATTTATTTAATCTTTGTAATCAAATAAGTTAAATGGTCATGGATCAAAAAATTGAAGCAAAAAAATATTTTGTTGCAAAATATTTTCTTATTGTTGGCTCTTGTGCACCAAGAAGAGATTGAATTTGTGGCAAATTTAAACTTTTGAGGAAGCACACATAAATAAAAAATTAGAGAAAGAGTATGAGAAAAATGAACACAAGAGATCTATAGTGGGTCGCATATTAACCAACTCTACATTCACTTTCCAATTTACCAATTGGGTGTTTCACTAAATCACTAGTATTTTACAAGCTTATACTCAACTTAGTGTTTAGACTCACACCAAACGTTACAAGTGTTTTCTCAATTTTAACACTCAAGTCTATATAAAAGTTTTCTAAAGCTCACTCTAAAACCCAAACAACAATTTCTATACAAAGGCTCACTCTTAAACCCAAATAAGAGTTTTCTATGCAAAGGCTCACAGTTAAACCCAAACCCAAGGTATTTACATCTCACATCAAACTATGTACAAAAAAATAAAGAGTTACAGTTATGAGAATTAACTTTGTAAGAGTTTTGACACAATTAATGATTATCCTCTTATATTTATGTCCATTTGGTAGTGTATTTATAGACTCCAACCACAAAAAAGGTGTAAAAAATAAAACTATGTTTAAATCTCAAAAGTATGCTGGGCAAATCCTGCATTTAATACTTCTCAAACCATAGTTGCGGTCGCTACAAGTGGATAGCAGTCGTTATCTACCTTTCGCTCTGGAATTTGCCTAGTCAAAGGCGAGATCTTCAAATGTGACTAGCGACTAGTGACACATGGCAGTTTGACGTTGGTCCTTCAGAAAACTAGTTATTGGGCCCTTCTCTTGATTTTGAGAGTCACGATCGCTATCTCATGGTGGCGGTTGATATTTGAATAGTGTTGGCTATCTAGTAGCTACTATTGGCCGCAATTGGCTCTGTGAAATTTGGACTCCTTGAGTTAGGCTTGTAGTAGTCGTTGTGATATTGTTGTAGTCGCGACATATGAATTTGTAACCATCATGTGATACGTGGTTTATGTTGAGTGCAACTCTAAAATTCTTCCAAACTTAATTAAAGGTCGTGGTCGCTATTGAGGACATGATGCTTACGGCAATTTGTAGCGGTTGCGATTGTAATAGTAACGGTTGTAATTTACAGATAATTTTTGATTTTATGCTCCATTTAACTTCTAATGATATTTTATCATGACTTATGTAAGATCAACGCTTAAAATTGACATTATAATCTTTCTGTAGATATGTTGCTATAGCGTAATATAGACTGAAATGTATACAACATGCAAAAACATATGTGAGAGACGATACATGATAATAAATCATCACATATTACCAAACAATTAATCTCAAATCACTAAAACTTTCAAAAGAGAAGAGACAAAAACTATCATAAAAAAAAAAACAAAATAACAAATTTAAAACAAAAACTCTCAAAGACACAACGTAAAATAAAAACTAATAAATAGGGTAAAATAACTCACTTTATTAAAGAAAATAAAGAGAAAAAAAGTTTACCACCGATAGAATATATTAGTGATAACCTCAAAACACTGAAGAGAAGAGTTTGTTCAAAGAAAACAAATACTATAAGATTTTTGCAATGATAAATATCCCTTTAAGCTATTTATTCATATTGAAATAATTAAAATTCTTTTTTATTAACATTAATAATTAACTAATCTGTAATTTTTGTAGAAGCTAATTATACAATACTATGTTAAAAAAAAAAAATCTTTCCAATAGGTTTTTAAAAAATATTTTTATCTCTAAAAAATATTTTTCGAAGACCATTTATTTAATCTTTGTAATCAAATAAGTTAAATGGTCATGGATCAGAAAATTGAAGCAAAAAATATTTTGTTGCAAAATATTTTCTTATTGTTGGCCCTTGTGCACCAAGAAGATGTTGAATTTGTGGCAAATTTGAACTTTTGAAGGAAGCACACTGTTGGTCCTAGGCACCAAGAAGAAGAGGTTGAATTGGTGTTTTTTAAAAAAATTAAAGTGAGGGATAAAGAAAGAGTACAAAAGAGATACAAAGATTTATAGTGGTTCGGGTATTAATCAACCCTACGTTCACTCTCCAATTCTCTGCAATTGAGTGTTTCACTCACTCAAAATGGTGTTTCCAAGCTCACACCTAACTTTTACACTTCGTATTTTCAAGGCTCACACTAAAACCTTTCTTAAGTGTTTTTACAAGCTCACGCTGAAACCTATTACAATTGGTGTTTAATGTTCACACCAAACAATCACTTAAACATAAAGAAGAATTGAAAGAATGAGTAGCAAATTTGCAAGAGTTTTGTTACAAGTTAATGAATTCTCTTGCATTTACATTTGTTTGGTGGAATATTTATAGCTCATACCCACCAAAGAGACGTTACACTATGAAGCTCATTAAATCTCCAAGACATGCTAGGTAGATTCTGCATTAATTGCATAACAGGCGGGAGTTGTGGTCGCTACTGAGGATTCACGGTCATGACATTTCAATTTTCATACGAGAGTTAAAAATTACAGCGAAAAACCTCGTTTGTGTCTAACGGCTAGTCCACGAGTCAGCTCCTTATTGGCCCATCAGAAAAATATAGTCGTTGCTTTCTAATTGCCTACAAACTTTGTGGTCACGATCATTCCTTGTACAGGGTATGACTTAGGACTCAAATTCTTCTGTTTGAAGGACAATTTTCATCTTCATAATCATAGCCGTTATCCACAATGTTGCTCTCGCGAATTTTATTCTTCAACGGATACCTGGGACACTTGGCATGTTGTCGTTGTGGACTTGGTTCCCTCTTTAGTCACTATGAAATTCACGGTTGTGACTAAGACGCGACAGTGACCTCGAATTCGTCTAAGACTTTGACATTTCCATCTTTGAAGGAGTCGCGACAACGATGATGCATGCGAATTCATTTGGTCTAGTTTCACCCCATTTTTGAGCTAAGTCGAGGTCGCAAATTAAAAGTTACTGATCGCAAATTTGAATGAACATTGCCTTCTTGAAAATTATGAACTCCATCCAACTTCCAATTGAAAATCTAACTTAATTCTGCAAAACAACACTTAATGAAAACATTAGGATTGATCAATCTCCTTTATCAAGATCAAAAGAGGTCTAAGACTTAGGATTAACCATCCTAGTCCAACACACACATAACTAAAAAATTAGAGAAAGAGTATGAGAAAAATGAACACAAGAGATCTATAGTGGGTCGCGTATTAACCAACTCTACATTCACTTTTCAATTTACCAATTGGGTGTTTCATTAAATCACTAGTATTTTACAAGTTTACACTCAATTTAGTGTTTAGACTCACGTCAAATGTTACAAGTGTTTTCCCAATTCTAACACTCAAGTCTATACAAAAGTTTTCTAAAGCTCACTCTAAAACCCAAACAAGAATTTTCTATACAAAGGCTCACTCTTAAACCCAAATAAGAGTTTTCTATACAAAGGCTCACAGTTAAACCCAAACCTAAGGTATTTAAATCTCACATCAAATTATGCACAAAGAAATAAAGAGTTATAGTTATGAGAATTAACTTTGTAAGAGTTTTGGCACAATCAATGGTTATCCTCTTGTATTTATATCCATTTGTTGGCGTATTTATAGACTCCAACCACTAAAAAGACATTAAAAATAAAACTATGCTCAAATCTCCAAAGTATGTTGGGCAAATCTTGCATTTAATACTTGTCAGACTATAGTTGCGGTAGCTACAAGTGGATAGCGGTCGTTATCTGCCTTTCGCTCTGGAATTTGCCTAGTCACAGGCTAGATCGTTAAATGTAACTAGCGACTAATGACTTGCGATTGTAATAGTAGCGGTCGTAATTTACAGATAATTTTTGATTTTATGCTCCATTTAACTTCTAATTATATTTTATCATGATTTCTGCAAGATCAACGTTTAAAATTGACATTATAATCTTTCAATCTATATTGTCAAGATCAAAAAGAGTCTTGGCTTAGGTTTGACGAATCTAGTTTAACACTTATTTTTTAATTTTTGGTGTGGTTAAAAAAATTTGTCAATGAAAAATATTTTTCTGATCTATGAAAAACTAAGTTACTTTTATAAGGAAAATGACTTTATCTTTTGAAAAGATGAAGTAATTTTCTGAATTTTCAGAAATTCATCTAAATAAAAAATAAAATTATAAAAATATATGTATTTATTATCTCTAATTATCTTTAACTATTAACACCTATTATCAATCACTATCAACTTATAATGGTAACTAAGGATAAGTGAAATGCACAAAATTTTTATTTTATTGTACTTTTTATATTAAATATTAAATAATATAAATTTAAAATATTAATGATATAAATTTATTATAATCTTTTAAATTAAAAAATAATATTTTTGTAATATATTTGAAACTTCAAAAATATATTCTCACAAAATATTTCTTAGAAATTTTTTTTCATAAATAAGTCATTTTTCGTGAAATAAATAAAGTTTAAAATAAGAGTGAGACTCGATCAATTGCTAATTGTACTTTCCATAGTAAATATTTTAAAAATTTAAATGATACTAATATCCTCTATTAAAAATTGCTAATATTATAATTATTTACAACATCTAGTTATTTTATTTAGACCATTATTCTTTTCGTAAGATTCTCCTACTTGTAAAATGTCTAATTTTTTTAATTTAATTATTCTATCATATTAGAAATTAAAGTGTTTTTTTTAAATTATTATTAAAGGGGATAGAAGCCTCAAGTCTGCACTTCTGCTACACGAAGAAGAGATACACTAGAAGAGTCGTGGAACACTTCGTTGGAGGAACACTTCAAGGGTGCCAACATGCGAGGCAAATCAATTTGCGGCGAAATTTGCTTCCATGTGCACAATCTTGACTTACCAATTTCTGTTCTATTAGAAATAAAATTTTAATTACACTATATATATATATATATTTCTAAAAAAATACATATTCAATATTTATTACATATTCAATATTTATTATGTATTATAGTTAAGATATTTGTCTCAGTAAAAAGGAATAGTTATCCAATATTTATGATATATTTCCCAATTAAACTGCCGCTATACTTTCAAATGTTGAATAATCTAATTTTTTTAAACATAAAATGGATAAAATTTTGTTATATTAACCATAGCTATAAGTTTTAATCTTTCATTTTTTATATCATCCATTAAATCTTTCATTTTTTATATCATTCAATTTTTTTAGTCTATTTTCATCTCAGGTCTGACTTATCACAAACAATGCTCTAATTACATTGGAGCTTCTTTAGTTTTTGAAATACAAAACGAAGGGCTTTAGAGTTCATTTTACTTTAAAGCTAAATATAAGCAAAATATATGATCTAGCTGAATAAGATTTTCTTAAAGATAAAATTATATATAAAAAAAAATATCTTGTCATCACACAATACACTTTAGGACTTTGAAATTTTTTTGTAATAATCTCAGACCTATGATTGAATTCCATTAGCACTATTAAGTCAAATTCATTAATATTATTAAGATTTTAAAATAATGATTCATTTTAAACCGCTAACTTCTTTGAAATCTCTGTTCTGTCTAAATTTTGATTAAAAATATAAATAAACAATTCATATATCTTTCTAAAAATAAGTAATTTAAAATAAATGTTAAAACAACTAAACAATAAATTTTAACTAATAATCTTAATAAAAAATTTTAACCATTTGATCGCCATGTCCAGAGATTTACTACTTAATGTAGCTACTTTGCATTGAAATGGAGCTCAATAGCAGTTTATTATAGCAGCAACAAGTAGTATTTAAGTAGCTAGTTAGTTAAAATGAGTTGTTAGGTAGTTGACAATATTAGTTAGTTAGTTAAGAAAGTTTGTTGTAGTAGTTAAGCAATGTTGATTTTTCTTGTTGACATGCTTTGTATATAAGACAATAATTGAAAGAAAAGAATACAAGTTCAGGCATTATTCACATTTTTCCTTCATCTTCGTCAATATTCTACAAATCCATTGTGGTATTAGAGCTAATTTCTCATTTTCTTTCACTTTCTTTCATCAATGACCAAATACTTTTTTTTTCTTTGTTTCTATCGTCGAAATCTTAAATTCCTTCAGGAATGTTGCTTTTCCTTCATTTGAGAGTTATTTTCTACTAGTTTTCCTTCAAAATTTGTGATTTTTTTCCTCAAAAATTCTTCTTATGACACACATTACCTCTTTCAAAACCAAATTTGAAGACCCTATACTAGCCCTTATTTTCTTCATCCAGATGAAAATCCATCCCTTGTCCTTGTTACTCTAGTTCTTTCTAGACCTAACCATCATTCTCAAGGCTCCTACTATGAAAATGGCTCTTCAGTTGAAGAACAAGTTGGAGTTTATTGATGGGAGCATTAAAGTTCTAACTACTAGTGATGACAATTTTCAAGTGTGGGAGAGATGCAATACCATGGTACAATCATGGCTCTTGCAGGTAGTGTCTCTTTTTATCAAAAAGAGTGTAATATGGCTAGATGCAGTTATTGATGTATGGAATGGCCTTAAGGATTGGTTTTCATAAGGGGATGTTCATATTGTAGAGTAACAAGAAGAAAGCTATTTGCTTCAATAAAGGCACTTTATGTTACTGAGTTGTTTACTAAACTCAAGGTACTCTAAGATAAACTCATGAATTTAAGGCCAATTTCTATTTGTTTCTATGATCCTAGGTGTGTTTGTAGAGCCTTAAATATTATGAAGAACTATTAGTAAAGTAAGTATGTTATAAGGTTTTCTAAAAGGGTTGAATGAAAACTTTAACACTGTTAGATATCAAATTATGTGGCTAGATCATTTGCCTTCAATCAAAAGGTTTTTGTTATGGTGTTGCAGCATAAGAGACAATTAGGAGCTATTAATTCCATAAGGGTTATTGAGCCTTTTGTGTTTTATGGAAAAAGTAACATTGATGACACTTACATCAATTATGCTATAAATTTAACACAACAAAGGTCATATGGTGGATAGAGTAATACTCAATTTTGAAGCCCTAAAAATGGTGAAGGAACAATAATGGCTCCAAATGTACCTTTTGTAGGTATATGGGCCATACTAGTGACACATGTTATAAGAAACATGGCTATCCTTCAAGGTACAAGCCTAATAGTAGATTTTTACACCCTTCTACTCATCCAGTAGGGGCAATAACTAAGCCAATTAATGTTGATCTTGCTAATTTTAATGAAAATACATATGGTACTTCTAACACTGTTTCTACAAGTTATTGTAGTACTTATGTTCCACCTATCATGGTTGAGCAATATTGGACATTGGTGAGCTTATTATAATAAATATCGGGAAAGAATGGCTAGTAAACTTCACAAGTCAATACAATTTCTAGCAATTTTATGCCCCAACTTGAGACATTAGGTAATCATTTTTACTTTAATGCTTTAATTGCTTAGCATTCATCCCTAAATTGGATTCTTGACACTAGAACAATAAACCATATCACTTATAACATTCAATTGTTTAAAGCTTTCCATCCAGTTAATGATATTTTTGATACTTTACTAAATGGTTCAAAGGTGTCTATGACTCATGTAGGAATCATTGAACTTTTTCCTTCCTTCATGCTTCATGATGTTCTTTTTGTTCCTAATTTCTTTTTCAATTTAATTTTTGCTATTAAGCTAATATCACACACTCATTTTTGTGTGATTCTCTATTGTGACCTTTGTTTAATCTAGGATCTTCAAAATTGGAAAATGATTGGATCAGTTGAAAAAGCTAATGATTTTTATCTCCTCTCTTTACAAACTCATGATTTCGCTTTTCCCACATCCAGTTCAATAAACTCTATTACTACTTTTTTTCAATTTTGTTGCAACTAGTCAATAAGTCAAAGTGACATTTGGCACTATAGATTAGGCCATCTTTCCAATTCCAGTTTAAACTTCTTTAGTCTATTAATTTTAATATTTCTCTTCTTTCCCATTCTAATTGTGATATGTGTCATTTTGCTAAACAGAAAAGCTCTTTTTCCTATAAGCACTTCCACAGCTAATAAACCTTTTTTATTTGATTCATGTTGATATTGGGGGCTCTGCTGCTACTACCTCCTTGCATGGATATAAGTACTTTCTCACTATTATTGATGATTTCAATAAATTTACTTGGATTCATGTAATGAAATCCAAGTCTGAGGCTAAAATTTTGCTCAAGAATTTTATTGCTTTTACTAAAACTCAATTTCATACTGAAATCAAATGTCTTATAAGTGACAATAAGTTAGAGTTTGATATGCCTAAGTTTTATGCCTCCTTAGCATTATTCATCAAATCATTTGCATTTACACCCTACAACAGATTAGCGTAATAGATAGAAACATCAACATATTTTGAATATTGCTCGAGCTTTTAAATTTCAAGCCTCTATTCCCTTGCATTTTTGGGTTGATTGTGTCTCTCATGTAGTCAATGTCATCAATAAAACCCCTTCTCCATTGTTGTCACATAAAACACCTTTTGAACTTATCTTTCATAAACCATATAATTTCATTCTTCTCAAGGTATTTAGATACCTCTGTTATGCAACCATATACTAGAATTAAGATCAAAATTTGATCCAAGAGCCCAAAAAACATTTTTATAGGTATTCCATCTCATACTTAGGGATATAGACTCTCTAACATTCTCATCAAAAAGATATTTGTTTCTAGAGATGTTTCTTTTATAAAACCTTATTTTCATACAAACACATTTCTAAAGTTGATATTGATTAATATGTTTTACCAACATGTCTAAATTCTCATCCTTCTAATCTTGATTTCACATATTCTCATTCTACTCTTCCATCCCCTTTTTCTGATACTCTTACCTCAACACCTTCTTCTTTTATTCTGCCTCTTAGACATTATATTAGACTCACTAAACCACCTGCGTATTTTCAGGATCATAGTTGTCCTATTCTTCCATCCATTTTTCATTCTAATATATTCTCTACCTCTCCTTACACTTTTGATAAAGTCTTCTCTTATCCATAATTATCCTTTAAATACCAAGCCTATTCTACTGCTATTAGTCATATCATAAAACCTCATTCATATAATGAGTCAATCAAGCATTCATGTTGGCAAGAGTTTATGACTAAAGAAGTTGAAGCTTTATAACTCAACCACTTTTTGGAACTTACTCCTTTCCCACTTGATAATTACCCTATTAGCTGTAAGTGAGTATATAAGGTCAAATATAAGGCTAATGGTTTTGGTGAGAGATACAAGTCCTAATTGGTAGTTAAGGGATACATATAACAACATGGTTTGGATTATTTAGATACATTCTCTCTAGCTGCCAAAATGGTCACCTTTAGAATTTTATTGGGCATTATTAAAAGCAAAGGGTGGCATTTGCATCAGCTTGACATCAATAATGCCTTCCTCCATGGTGATTTGAGTGAGGAAGTATACATGACTTGGCCTTCTAACTTTTAAGTTGAGTATCCTAATCAAATATGTGAGCTTAATAAGTCCTTATATAGACTCGAGCAAGCCACTAGACAATGGCATGCCAAGCTTACTTCAACACTTCTAGACTAAGGTTTCAATCAAGCTTCATCGAATAGCTCCATGTTCATTAAGACATGTGATGGTTCATTCATTGCCTTATTAGTTTATATTGATGATGTGATCTTAACAAGTGATAAAATTTAACTTATTTCAAATATTAAACATTATTTACATGATCAGTTTCAAATTAAGAATCTTGGTGAACTTAAATACTTCCTTGGTTTAGAGGTAGCAAGATTTAAAAAGGGCATCAACTTATCTCAAAGGAACTATGCCTTAGATTTATTGGCTAAAACAAGTTTTATTTGTTCTAAACCTATTTCTTCACCTATATCTTCACCTTCTAAACTATGTAAAAGAAATAGTGATCCTTATGAGGATGTCACTAGTTATAGGAGGCATATTAGAAAATTATTATATCTTTGTCAAACCATATCCTATTTAACATTTACCGTGTAATAAATTTCTTAATATTTAGATTGCCCCACTATTACTCATGTGAAAGCTATTGATAGAGTGCTGAGGTACTTGAAGCAAGCACCAAGTCTAACATGCTTCTTCACCTATGTTTTCACCTTTTAAACTATGTAAAGGAAATAGTGATCCTTGTGAGGATGTCACTAGTTATATGAGGCTTATTGGAAAACTATTATATCTTTGTCAAACTAGATCATATTTGACATTTACTATGCAACAACTTTCTTAATTTTTAGATTGCCCTACTATTAATCATGTGAAAGCTGTTCATAGAGTGTTGAGGTACTTGAAGTAAGCACCAGGTCAGGGTTTGTTATTTTCATCCTCTGGTTCACTTAGCTTAAAGGGGTTTGTTGATTCAGAGTGGGTAGTTTGTCCAAACATTAGGAGATAAATAACTGATTATTACATTTTTCTTGGCAATTATGTAGTGTCTTGAAAGTCTAAAAAGTAGCATATAATCTTTATATCTTCATCTGAAGTCAAGTATACAACCATGGCAGTTGTTTGTTGTGGACTTCAATGGCTTTATCCTTGTTTCATGATCTATAAATTTCACATTATTCTTCTGTTGTATTGTATTGTGACAATCGATCTACTTTACACATAGCTCATAATCCTATGTTTGATGAGAGAATGAAACACATGGAGATTGATTATTGTTTGGTGAGGGTAAAAGTTATTGCTGGGATTATTCATTTATTGCCTATTTTTATTGGTAACCATCTTCTTAATTGATTTACAAAGCCACTTCCTGCTCCTATCTTTTCATTTGCAATTTTCAAGTTTTGCATATACAATGTGTATGTTACAGCTCTTTGTATTTAAGTAGCTAGTTAGTTAAAATGAGTTGTCAGGAAGTTAACACTATTAGTTAGTTGGTTAAGTAACTTTATTATAGTAGTTAAGCTTACTGAATTTTCCTTGTTGACTTTCTTTGTATATAAGACAATAATTAAAAGACAAGAATACAAGTTCAACTATTATTCTCATTTTTCTTCATTTTTGTGAATGTTCTACAAATCCATGTCTGCTTAAAATTTCTTCTATAGTGGCAGATTAGTGTTGGGAAGGTGTTTCTTAGTCTCGTCGAAAACAACAAAATTTTGATTCTACTTTGTTCAAACTCTTTCTATCTATTCCTACCTACCAAGAAATGAGTTAGGTTTCAAAAATTTATGTGTAATTTTATGGGTGTTATGGTGCTTGTTAATGACAGCTGAAGAGGATTAACGTACGGACTACGGAGCAAGTTGTGGTTGATTTCTTGATTTAGTTATTGGAAAATTTTCATTTTTGATTTCTAGGTTTGATTGTAGAGGGGTAGAGGAGAAAAATTTTATATTTAGTTAATGAGAAAGGGAATTATGTTAATTTCTTAGTTTGTTGGGAAATCTTATTTCTTATTTCGGGTTTTGATTTATGAGTTTGATTATTTGGAAAATTTTCTTATTTTATTTCTTGGTTTGATATGAATTAATTATTGAAAAATTTTCAATTTGGTTGATGAGAAAGGATAAAAATTAGTTATGGAGTTTGACTACTAAGGAAGAAAAAGAAATTTTGGATTTTGTTAAATTTATTTTAAAATTCTTTTAATCTGGATTCCATTAAATCTCTTAATCTTATACTAAAATTTATTTTTAATTATTTTTAAATATATTTTAAAACAATATATGAAAATTTTTATTTTTTTTATATGTTAGACACAACTGGATATTTTAAAAAAGTTAAAGGCTTAAAATAAGTTATTATCTTAAATTTTTAATGATATTAGTGAATTTGAACTAAAAATAATAGCAAAGTTTAATAATAAGTCTGAAATTATCATAAAGAATTTCATCAATTCTAAAATATAAAATTATAAAACTATAAATTATTTTTTATATGCTATTTCCTTTTTAAAATGTATGATGCTAAAATTGGCTTTCATCAGAGTGGGTTGATTTAATTATGGCCTATATTACCTCCGTTTCATATATTATAATTATTAACAACTCACCATAATCTAAATTCTACATTTAGAAAGGTCTTTGCCAAGAGGATCGCCTATCATCATGTCTCTTGCTTAAGTATGCAAAAGGATTATCCTTCCTAATTCATCAAGTGGAGCAAAATGATAAAATATATGGGATCTAAATATGTAGGAGGGCCCTAGCAATGTCACATTTGTTCTTTTGTTAATGATACTTTCATGTCTATAAAGTAATAGATTAAGAAAGCTAGTGTTATGCACAAATTCTCTATTACTATGAGTTGGCCTATAAATAAACAATAATAATTTGAAAGAGTGAGAAATAAGCTTTAACAAGAATACTTCTACAAAAGGATAAAAGCGAATTAGACAATTGGTAGGGGGTATAGGTTATTGATCAATATGGTAAGTACCTTAGTTGGGCTTCAAGTAACAATTGGGCACATAAAAAAGAAATTTTGCTAGTATTGTGGATCGAGTTATGTCAAAATTGAAAAGGTTGGAAGACATAATCCCTACTAAAGTTTAGAAAGAAAGTATTGATAAAGGCAGTGGCCTAAGCTATCCCAATGTACTTGATGTCTTACTTTTTGTTACTACAATCTATCTGTGATGACATGAGAAGGTTGATAATCAATTTTTGCTGGGGTTATAAGCCATATGAGAGATGTCTTCACTAGTATGCTTAGTCAATGATGTGTAAGAGCACAAAGAAATGTGTTTGAAGGTTTAGATTTCAAAGCTTTTTAATTTGGCAATGCTTGCAAAATAGGTGTGGCAAATACCTTAAGAGAATAACTTTTTATTGGCTACCATTCTTCGAGCTAGGCATTTCTCTCATTTAAATATTATATAGGCATCACTAGGGCACAACCCAAGTTATACTTGGAAAGATTTATTAGAAGTTTGATTATTGAGAATGGTTCATATTAGAGAGTTCGTACTAGTTCATTAATCGATTTTCGTCAAGATAGGTGCATACCCCAGCTAATTCAAAATTCTACTCTATGTCATCTCCTTCCATAAGATTATAAATGGAAGAACTTATTATTTCTTTTTTTTTTTTTTGTATAATCATCTAATTTTTGAAAGCATGTAGGTTTGACTATTCTGAATTTGAGCTATAAAAGGCATAAAATTCTTCTATTACTAATTTTCTCTACTCATAAGACTTGAATTTATTATTTCTAATCATTCTTGAAAGAGAAAATAAATAGAATAGTCCATCATTTTAAAATTAAAAGTATTCTTTCAATTTCTCTCAGCCATAAAAAATCTCTTGATGCATTTACTTGACACTTCAGAGAACATGAATAATATATTATGAGAAGTGGTTATCATTTAGTTAATGATTTCTTCCATATATAGTCAATGACTAAGGATGTCCACTCCTATTAAACCCATAGGCCAATTTCCTTGGTCTTCTATTTCAAAGCTTAAAGCTACCTTTTAAACCATTTCCTAAGGAGATTCCTAATTGTACGTTAATAAAAAAGAGCATTCATGTTGAGTTATTCTATCAATATTCAATCATGTGGTCACCTTATTAAAACTCTAAAACATGTTATTGGAAATTATGATGTTTCTTTTAAGGTATAACTGGATTATCCCATGCATATACACATTGGTCCTCACTTTACATTGTCTTATGCATATGCATATTAGTCCTCACTTTACATTTTAACTGAATTTTTCAATTTTGATCAATTTTTAAACTAAATCGAACTGGATCATTCGTCGATTTTTGGTTTAAGATCTAATTCATCGATCCAGTCTGATTTTGAAAAAACTAGTTTAAAGATTTCAAAGCTTTTAATTTAGTGATGCTTGCAAAATAGATGTGCAACCACCTCAAGTGGATAACTTTTTACTGGCTACCATTCTTCAAGCTAGGCATATTTCTTATTTAAATATTATATAGGCATCATTAAAACACAAACCAAGTTATGCTTGGAAGGGTTTGTTGAAAGTTGATTACTGGGAAGGGTATATTAGAGAGTAGGTACTAGTTCATTAATCGATGTTTATTGAGATATGTCGATGCCTAAGCTAAACAAATTCAAAATTCTATGTCCATGTCCTTTCCTTCCATAAGATTGTCAAATGGAAGAACTTATTATTTCCTTTTTTTTTTGTACAAGCATCTAATTTTTGAAAGCTCGTAGGTTCGACTATTCCAAATTTGAGCCACAAGAGATTCTTTATAGGTGCAAAAAAAATTTTAATACTAGTTTTTTCTATTTATAAGATTTAAATTTATTATTTCTAATCGTTCTTGAAAGAGAAAACAAATAGAATAATCCATCATTTTGAAGTTAAAAGTATTCTTTCAATTTCTCTTAGCCATAAAAAACCTCTTAATGCATTTACTTGGCATTTCACAAAACATGGATCATATATTACGGGAAGTGGTTATCGTCTAGTTAACAATCTCTTCCATATATACTCAATGACTACTACTAGAAGCATAGGCCAATTTCATTAGTCTTCAATGTCGAAGCTTAAAACTACCTTTTAAATTTCACCATTTCTTAGGGAGAACATATCATCACCATCTTCCCAATTGTACCTAATTCAAAAGGGTGTTCAAGTTGAGCTATCATATCAATATTTAATCTTATGGTCACCTTATTGAAACTCTAAGCATGCTTTAAGGATTATGTAAGGTATAGCTAGATTGTTCCATGTATATGCATTGGTCCTCATTCTACATTTTGATAAGTTCTTTTTAGTTTTGATCGATTTTTAAGTGTCCAATTTTTAGACTCAATCGAACTAAATCATTAACTGGTTTCTAATTTAAGATCTAACTATTTATGTTGGTTTGGTTCTGAGAACACTGATTCAAAGATTTCAAAGCTTTAATTTAGTGATGCTTGCAAAATAACTGATACAGTCTGAGACCAACACCTATAGATTGAATAGGCAAGCGCACCTATCGAGTATAGTATAACGTACGAGTATCGAGTATAGTATAACGTACGAGTATCGAGTGTCGATCTCTCAAGGACTAAAAGTACTAATATTAACTCTTTATCTATTATTTAACCGATAAATTTAAGTGAATTAATTAAATAATTAAAAACTAAATAAATTAATTCGACAAACTAAAATAGTGAAAATATGAACTAGTGGAAAAAGGTGACCAGTATGACAAATGACACTCAAGTATTGAATCCTCCTAAGACTTGTTAAGAAATTAAATTTCCAACAATTCAATCTAATTCAATATTAATGGAACCGTGGAAATCCTTTTAGTATGTTAAAATTCTTCTCAAGATAATTAACATCTAATCTTAGGTTGATTAATTGGAATCTCTTCCTAATTATATCCCCAAAAATTTTGTTATAGTTCCTTGAATTTTACTATTAGGTTTGATTCCAATCTAGAGGATTTATGTTATCCTATCTCTAGGGGTACATGCAACTCCTTTCAATTGTGCCAAATCTATTCAATAACTTGATTTTTCAATATAAGTTTAAAGAATTGTAAAACAAGAATAAATATTTTGGACATATCAATTCAAGGAGATAAAGAGCAAACACAATTGAATTCCATAAAATAATGAAAAGATTGTATTGTCTAAAGAAAATCACAATTAAAAACTCATCTTAGGATTCATCATACTCAAATGCCTAACTAATTTAGTTCATAATAGAATTACTAACCAACATCAATATAAAGAGATAATAAAATAGAAAAGTTTTCATGATAAAACCCTTATAGCCTCTAATTCTCTTAAAACTTGATGGATGATCAATAATTCTCCTTTATTAGATTGTTTTTTCTCCAGAAAACAAAACAAAAACTTCTTTCTAGAAAACCAAATAAACAGAAGACTTTCTCATTCTCCTATTTATACTCTTTAGTCTCTCTCAAAATAGGAAAAATATCATCCTTCACAAATTATGAATAAAATTTTCCTTTCCAATTTAGGATAAATCACGGTGAAACTTCCCAACTTGAATTAGGAAGGGACTAAAATTCTGTCAGAAAAATATTAGAACTGATCCATGAACTGTCAAATTTTTATTTGTTTTCTAAATTTCTGAAACTACACAATTTTATCCAGAATACTCTCATAATTCATCAATCAGCTCTAATTTTCAGGATTTCCTATAAAGTCAGAAAATACAAGCCAAAAGTGAGACATCATCTGATATTTTTCTTCAAATTAGACTCAATTAACAATAAAACTAGCCTTAAAAGTACTAAAAATAAAAAACTATCAAATTTCTCCACACTTAGCATTTTACTTGTCCCTAAGCAAAAATACTAAGCTAATGGAAAAAGAAACAAACCAAAGACTCAAAACAAAATAAGAAAAACACTAAACACAAAATACATAAAAACTAACATAATTGACTCATAAACACATTTCATTCTCTCATCGGCATCGTAACAAATCAAATTAACCGAGTTATGCAAAAATTCATCAATTCTCAAACTTGCAAAAATTGTGTTCTAGTATATTTATTTAATCATTGTAATCCCTAAATCAAATGCATCAAAGATTATCCATTCACAAATCCAAAAAAAAAAAAAAATTCATTTATCAAGTTTCACATAACATACCCCTCATTTCAAATATTTAAAGGTAAGTGTATGCTCTCATTGTCCAACAAATAGCCTAAAAGTCTACCATAAACTTGAAAATAAATCATATCTCCACTACTTAAATTCAAATACAAGCATAACTCAAAAGGTCTTTCTTTTGATTGTAATAGGGCCTTAGTAGAGGGTAGGTGTTTTTAGGTTAGTGGGCTACAAAATAACTTATCAAGCCTACTAAATATTCTTTCAAATGAAACTCACATGATCTCTGAATAAAGAACAAATCTCACGCCTAAAACATAATGTCACTCTCATGGACCTTAAAAATAATAGAAATTCTAGGTCCTTACTCGATATCTTTTGCAAAATAGAATTGAATTGCCTTGATAAAGAAATACATCTTCTTCCTCTTTTATTTCTTTGAACTTCTTTTCTTCTTTTTTTCATTTTTTCTTTTTTTTTATTTGATTTTTTATTACTTTTTGTATTTTGAGTGGAAGAAAGAAGAGTTATTTAAAAATCACACAAGGTAATACTTCAAAAATCAAGCAATTAATAAAATAATATTCTCTCATTCTCACCCCAAAGAATAAAACGCTCAACCTTACACTTAAGACCCTTCACTAACTTCATGAAACAATCCCTTGTAATTGTAGAAACCAAATCTCATCCCAAAGCAAACATGATCAATTTAATATTTTAAGGGACTAGACTTCATTGACTAGCTAAACATAGAATTATAATAAAGGAAATAGGGTTCTTATAGGCTCAATGGGACTTACTAAATGGATAAAAAGGTGGATAAAGAAAGAAAAAGGAACAAGTGGCTAATCCTAAATTACCTTAATCATTTTTATGCTTGTATTCAATAATGTGGTCTCAAAATGATAACAAATCAAGTTCTAGAGACTCTAGCACTATTTGAGGACTCACTCAACAAAAAATTCACAAAATTAAGCACATTACAAGGAAAAGAAGCTCAAACCTTTTTTCATAGTGTAAAAAATGAATTTTAATTTGTTTAAGAATTTGTAAACTTCCAAACCTTGAGATTTTCTTTAAAGATAGTGATATTTAAATATCTATGGTAAAAAACAAAGTTTACAAATTAATAAAGTAAATCCAAGGCATAACTAGATATTTTTGACAAAGTTAAGATGAAAATAAAGGAACTACTAAGCAAATAATAAGTCATTCGCACAATAAAGTAAACAAAACATCAAAAAAAATTTAGTAAATGAAGAAAGTAAAATAAAATAACAATAAAATTATCAAACAATACAAACCTTCCTCCACACTTAAGACACATTGTCCTTAATGTGGAGGAAAAGTTTTCAGCATGACCAAACAAACAAATAGCATACTAAAGAAAAGGAAAAAAAAGAAAAAGAAAAAGAACAAATGAAATAGGAAACTTCCCTAAAATTTCAAGGTTTAAGTGATGGAGATGGCGGAAGAAGATGATGCACAAAATCTAGAATTTGAATAAGGAGCTCGCCATGTTGAGCCAATTATTGAGACATTTGGTTTTATACATCTTCCAAGCCATTTTGGCTTTCATGCATTGTACAAACGTCGCGAAGTAGGCGAAAAAGTAAACGTTAGGTAGGATGCCTAACCTCTGGTTGAGGTTCTTGTGATGACCCTGCTTGCCCTTCATCAGCAAAGGCATCATCCTCGAATAGTGAATGATCTAGGATAGTGGACGGTCGAGTGTGGGTGTGATCAACAGAGAAGAAGCTCAAGTGGTAGAGTGTATCAACAGTTATTGGTGACTCCATAGGAACCATGTGCACACCTGCAAAATCAACACCTAAACTTGGTAAAATATTAGTTAAGAGTATGGGAAAAACAAAATTTATCTTCAATCGTGCGAGACAAACAACATCACGAATGCAAGTGATTAAAATGGGAGCTAAAAAGACATCTTCAATATCACCTAAACCATGGATCATTTTATGTGCAAGGTAAATATAAAAAAGGTGTTCTTCATTAAGAGCACTAACTTTGGGAAAAACATTAAATGCAAGCAATATAATTAGCACTCTAGAACGAGCATCCAAGTGCTTAGCTAAGTACCGTGAACGATCTCATTGGTAGCACGCAACTAAGCCTAATTGAGAAGTGGCTTTAGATAAATTAAAAGTCTTATCACTTAGGATGCGATGCTGATTGGTGATTCTATGGGACCTAAAACAAGTAAAGGTGGAACTCCTAAAAATGATGTGAGATAAGAGTAAGTGAGCACTACTCTCTGACCACGAACAAAAGAATGAATCTTCAAATAATTCTCTGTCATTTTGTTTTCAATATTAACATAAAATTCACGTACTAACTGAGGGCAATATTGACCCTGAAAATTCAAGATTCGCTCGTATCCTAACATATGAAATGCAGCTTGAATGCAAAGTGACGTATCAACGTCTGAAGTAATAGATCATTCACTAATGAATTTATTCAGAATATACTTATTGTACCAACTCAAATTGACCATGAAAGTTAACCGTGTGTCATCGAAATTGGTAATGGGTTGGGCAGGGCGTTTCAAAGGTCGATGCTGAGACATGAGAGGCTATACAAGGATGCAATGACAAGGCAAACAACTCACAATGAAAACAAGCACACACAACATAACCAAAAGGAATATCAGTATCAAAAAAGTATTCCGGTAAGATAATACCCAAACAGAAACACACGCAATGAAGCACCAGTAAGAATACAAGCATAAGCTTAGGTCCTAAAGCTAAATTAGAATTGACTAACAAGTAACAAATAATAAATAAGAAGTACATACCATAAAAACTCCTAGAATTGAAGTGTGTAATGGGGACAAATTGGAAAAAGGAGTTGGTTTGTGTGCAGCCGGATCCAGGTTGGAATGGTTTGTGTGCAGTGCTAGATCGGGAGTTGGTTGTAGTAGTCTCGGTGATAGAGGTTTAGGAATTGCTTGTGTCTGGATCAGGATGGTTGTGATCTGCGGTGGGAGCAAGTCAACTATGAAAGGAGGGGTATGGGCATTCAGGAATAGATGAGGGAAGGTGTAAGTCGGCTCGTAAAGGTGAGGTGCGGTCTGGGTTGTGTGTGCTATCGTCTATGTAAGAGTGAGGTACAATCGGGTAGGAGTGGATGAGAGAGGGTGCGGGTCGGCTCAGGGTTGGAAGGTGTGAGGAGTAATCAGCTATGTCCCGGTTGGGAAACGGAATGGAGGAAGAGTCTACAAAATATGAGAGTTATGAGGGTGGTGGCTGCAAAAATTTTGTTTATATAAATATATATATTCCAGCAGTCCATGTGCGGTGTACGCACATGACCTGTCCCCAAGTCGCACAGATTCTATTTTTTTAATAACATTCCCCTTGTGTATATCAACACACATGAGTGTGTTGATAACCAAACAAGGACTGGAATAAATAGCCCATGTGTGGTCCTAACCGCACATATGTGCAGCTTGGACTGTATACTGCCACAAACAGGATTTTGAGAATCCCTTGTGCTGTGCCATGCCCATATGTGTGGCAGAAACCACACAGATTTTTTTTTTTTTAATAAAAACAAACATTTACTCAATAGAGCTATGAACAATTTTACTCAAATTTGAGAAGTTTTAACTTCTCATAAACCATTTTCTTATTTAACTAACCTCCAAGATAGAGCTTCAAATGATGACCATTCACTTTAAATGTACTTTTATCAGGATGAATTACCTCGACTGTGCTATAAGGAAAAATTATTTGATGGTGAATGGTCCAAACCATCTAGATTTAAGCTTACCTGAAAATAATTTGAGGCAAGAGTTATAAAGAAGTACTTGATCTCGTTCATTGAACTGCTTGGATTGACGAATCCTTTTATCATGGTATTTCTTAGCCCTCTCGTTATAGAATTTAGAGTTCTCATGTGCTATTAATAGCCATTCTTCAAGATCCTTCACTTGATGTTTTCGCTTTTCACCTGCAAGGTCAAGGTTGAAATTAAGAAGTTTTATAGCCCAATACGCTTTATGCTCAAATTCTACAGGCACATGACATGCTTTTCCATAAACTAACCTATTTGGCGTAGTACCATTAGGTGTTCTATAAGCCCAAAAAGTGTCATCTAACTTAAGAGACCAATCTTTCCTAGATTGTGCAACCGTCTTTTCAAGAATCCATTTAAGATCCCTATTAGCTACCTCAACCTGATCGCTTGTTTGAGGGTGATATGGGGTTGTGACTCTATGTGTAATACCATACTTTTTAAGCCTTTTTGAATTGCACATTACAAAATGAGTACCCCTATCACTTATTATTGCTTAAGGTGCATCAAAATGCGAGAAAATCTTCTTAAGGAACTTAACTATAATCCTAGCATCACTTGTAGGTAAAGCTTGTGCTTCAACCTATTTAGGAACATAATCTATAGCAACTGGGATGTATTTATTCCCAAATGAAGTCAGGAAGGGACCCATGAAGTCGATACCCCAATATCGAATATTTCACATACCAAAATATAGTTTTGAGGCATTTCATCATGGCAAGAGATATTACCTGAGTGTTGACAATGATCACATTGCTCTTATACCTTTGGGCATCTTTAAAGATAGTCGGCTAATAAAAACTTGATTCATAGACTTTTTAAATTGTCCTATTTGCACTGTAATGTCCTCCAACAGGTCTATCATGACAATGCTATAAGATTTCCCATCCTTCCAAAGCTGAGACACATCTCTTCACAATTTGATTCGCATAATTTTGAAGAAGTAGGATCCTCCTAAAAGTAATTTTTCAAATCCAACAAGAACTTTCTCTTTTGGTGATGAGACATTCCCTTTGGTAGAACTTCACCTACCAAGAAATTTATTATGTCAACAAACCATGAAACATCCAAATCAATTACCTCTTTAATGTCATAAACATGTTCTTCAGGAAATTGATCATTGATCTCAACTTCATTGAGCTTTTCTAAATTTTGATTCTCTAAATGAGATAGATGGTCAGCTACTAGGTTTT
The DNA here is from genome assembly GCA_949677035.1 of Omphalea diandra. Taxonomy (NCBI): domain Eukaryota; kingdom Viridiplantae; phylum Streptophyta; class Magnoliopsida; order Malpighiales; family Euphorbiaceae; genus Omphalea; species Omphalea diandra. Next base: position 27,340 of record CATIWR010340426.1, read on the forward strand.
CAGTACCCGTCTTATCACAGATCTCAAGATCAAACTCCTGCAACAACAAAATCCATCAAATTAATCTAGATTTTGCATCTGATTTAGTGAGCAAATAACGTAAAGTAGAGTGGTGAGTATAAACAATGAATTTGGACAATATCAAGATCTAAATGTATTAAATGTAAAAATCACAGCTAGTAACTCCTTTTCTGTAGTTGTGTGATTCTCTTGGATGTCTGTGAGAGTCTTGCTAGCGTAGTAAATGGGCTGAAAATGTTTGTCTTTTCGCTATCCAAGAACTGCGCCTACTACGAAATCACCTGCATCACATATTAGTTCAAAAGGAATAGTCCAATTTAGTGCTGCCATGATTGGGGCATTAGTCAATTTGTTCTTAAGAATGTTAAATGCTTCTAAACATTCTTGAGTAAAAACAAAGTCTATATCTTTTTCAGGCAACTTAGTTAAAGGCCTAACAATATTAGAAAAGTCCTTAATGAACCTCCTATAAAACCCAACATGCCCTAAAAAACCTCATAATTGCCTTAACTGAAGTTAGGGGTTAGTAATCAATTTTTGCTCTATCTATATTAATCCCCCTACATGAGATTTTGTGCCCTAAAATTATACCCTCTTGCACCATAAAATGACACTTTTCCTAATTTAACACCAAATTGGTCTTCTTACAATGTCTAAGCACTTTTTCTAGATTACGAAGGCGTAAATCAAAAGAGTCACCAAAAATAGATAAATCAACCATGAATACCTCCATAATATCTTCTACAAGTTTATCAAAAATTGTCATCATACATCACTAAAAAGTAGCAGGTGCATTACATAATCTTAAAGGCATTTGATGATAAGCAAACGTACTATAAGGACAAGTAAATGTTGTCTTTTCTTGGTCTTCTGGAGCAATAGGAATTTGAAAGTAACCAGATAGGCCATCTAAGAAGCAATAGTACATATTCTCTGTTAGTCGCTCAAGCATTTGATTTATAAAAGGTAAAGGAAAGTGATCTTTCCTTGTGGCATCATTCAACTTTTGATAGTCAATGCATACTCTCCACCCCGATGACGGTTCTTATGGGAATCAATTCATTCTTTTCATTTGGAACAATCGTCACTCCTCCTTTCTTTGGTATTACCTACACAGGGCTCACCCACGAATAGTCATAAATAGGGTAAATCACTCATGCATCAAGTAATTTAATTACCTTAGCTTTTACTACTTCCTTCATGTTAGGATTTAGTCTCCTTTGTGGTTGCACAACTGGTTTAAAGTCATCCCCCATGAGAATCTTGTGTGTGCAAAAAGAGGGATTAATTCCTCTTATGTCTGAGATCTTCCAAGCAATTGCCCTTTTATGTTCCTTAAGTATAGTTAAAAGTTTCTCTTTTTTGTCCTCTTTCAGATCATATGCTATAATCACTAGGAGTTTTGAATCTTTTTCCAAGAATGCAACCTCTAAATGGTCAGGCAATTTCTTCAACTTTAATGTAGGTGGGTCTTCAACGGATGATTTTAATTTGTGCTCCTTACTCTTATCAATCTCTTCAAAAGCTTTTTCCCTTATCATTGGTTCATTAGCCTCTAGATAGGCTTCTTGTTTACTTCTCACACCTTTCTCCTTGCTTGTCTCCTCACCTTAAATAAGACAATGCTTTAACAGATCTGAAGAGATAATTGTCGAAATATAATTAGAAATTGCACAATTAATAAAATCAATGAAATAACAAATGTCATCTTGATTAAGTGAGTGTTTAAAAGCATTAGAAATTTTAAAGGTCATTTCTTCATCTCTAACCTTTAAAGCTAATTTACCCGAACTAACATCAATTAAAGCTCTACATGTACCCAATAATGGTCGACCCAAAATTAATGGAACCTCAACATCGACATCTATATCAAGTATGACAAAATCAACTGAAAAAATGAATTTGTCTACCTTAACCAACACATCCTCAATGACACCTCTAGGTATTTAATTGACCTATCAGCTAATTGAATGCTCATCTTAGTTGGTTTAAGCTCCCCTAATCTTAACTTAGTAAATAATTTATAAGGCATTAGGTTTATGCTTGACCTAGATCAGTTATAGCCCTATCAATTGTCAAATCACCAATAAGACAGGGGATAGTAAAACTCCATGGATTTTTGAGCTTTCGAGGTAGCTTGTTTTGTAAGATGGTTGAAAACTCCTCACTAGGGATCACTATAGATAACTCCTTAAGTCTTTTCTTATTGGTTAGGAGTTCCTTCAAAAATTTTACACACTTGAGCATTTGTGAAAGAGCTTCAACAAACGGTAAGTTAATGTGGAGTTGCTTAAAGAGTTTAAGAAACTTACCATAATGTTCATCTAAGTGATCTTTGTTAAGTCTCGTAGGATATGGAATAGTAGGTTTGAATTCCTTAACCGACTTAGGACGTGCATCACCTTGGTCTTAGGTCTCCTCCACACTCTTCTTCTCGACTTGAGCTTTAAGTCTAGCTTGTAATTCTTTTTCATTCCCAAGGGTGATCGCCTTCACATGTTCCTTAGGATTTGTCTCTGTATTACTAGGCAAACTCTTTTGCGGCCTTTCTGAAATCATTTTAGCAAGCTGTCCAATTTGATTCTCTCAATTATAGATGGAAGTTCCTTGATTTCTCAACATTATTTCATATGATTCTTTAAAGTGGCATCTTGAGCTTGGCGTCGAGCATCAAAAGCTTGGATGAATTTGGGCATTAGCTCTTTCAAATTTGATTTCTTTTCTTGGGGTGGTTGTTGCTGTTGTTGGTACCTTGGTGGAAGATTATTTCTTTGTTGTCCTTGGTTCCCCCATCAAAAATTTAGGTGGTTTCTCCATCTTGGATTATAGGTGTTACTATAGGGGTTATTTGTGATTTTGGAACATTTCCTATATAGTCCACTTGCTCTTGTTGCATTCCAAGCATATTAGGACAATCTTGGCTTTTATGTCCCATTCCACATGAGTCACATTACAACACTTGAGCCATTTGTGGTGCCAAACCAATCCATCAATCTTCTTATTTAAAGCTTCAACCTGACTTGCAAAAGTAATGACTGAATTAAGATTATACATACTAATAGGTTTATGACTCCTTGAATTTGTTTGCCACTGATATCTATTCATTGCCATCTCCTCAATCAATGCTTGAGCTTTATCTGGTGTCTTATTGTTGAGAGAATCGCTTGTCGCTACATCTATCATTTGACGAGTCATTTGATTCAATCCACAATAGAATGTTTGAATCTGAACCTAAGTATCCAACCCACATCGTGGACTCTTCTTCAACAAATCCTTAAATCATTCCCACGTCTTATAAAGTGATTCAGAATCAGATTGAATAAACGATGAGATATCATTCCTTAATCTTGCTGACTTCATAGGTGGAAAATACTTCAACAAGAACTTCTCTGTCATCTAGTTCCATGTAGTAATCGAACCTTTAGAAAGTGAGTTCAACCAACATTTGGCTTTTCCCCTTAATGAAAATGGGAATAACGTTAAAAGAATGGCATCATTCTTAGCTCCATTGATCTTGAAAGTGTCGCATATCTCCAAGAAATCAACAAGATGGGAATTTAGATCCTCATCTGGCAAACCATCAAAATGTACCAACTGTTGTACCATTTGAATGATATTTGGCTTGATTTCAAAATTATTAGCTGCAACAGCGAGTTTCACTATGCTTGTTCCAACATCTATCTCATAGGGTTTGACATAGTCAAACATAGTCATTTGACGATCTGCCATGATTACTATCTCTTGATTATGCTTAATCTTCTCTTGACGCTTTTGCCTTAAATTTTGATGAAAAATTCTTTTTATTTTAGGATTTTTAGGTTCTAGCTCAGTTGTGTTGCTTCGAGTCATACACCACTAAAATCCCTAAAAAGAGTAGAAACCACAATAAAACTAAAAAAAAATGAGACTAAAACAAAAAGGTAATATGAGACGGAAAAAAATTACGAAAAAGAAAAATTGTCTAAATTAATAGATATAAAGTGTTCCTACTATTTTACTCCTCGATAACGGCGCCAAAAACTTGACACGGTCTGAAGCCAACACCTATAGTTCGAATAGCAAGTGCACCTATCCAGTATAGTATAGCGTTGGAGTATCGAGTGTCGATTCCTCAAGAACTAAAAGTACTAGTATTAACTATGTATCTATTATTTAACCGACAAATTTAAGTGAATTAATTAACTAATTAAAAACTAAAATAAATTAATTCGACAAATTAGAATAATGAAAATATGAACTAATAGAAAAAGGTGACCAGTCTGACAAATGACACTCAAGTATTAAATACCCTTAAGACTTGTTAAGAAATTAATTTTCTAACAATACAATCTTATTCAATATTTATGGAACTGTGGAAATTCCTTTAGTATGTTAAAATTCTTGTCAAGATAATTAACATCTAATCCTAGGTTGATTAAATTGAAGCTATTTCTAATTAAAACCCCCTAAAATTGCAATATAGTTCCTTGAATTTCACTATTAGGTTTGACCCTAATTTAGAGAATTTATATTATCCTATCTTTAGAGGTACATGCAACTCCTTTTAACTGTGCTAAATCTATTCTATAACTTGATTTTCTCAATCTAAGTTTAAAAAATTGTAAAACAAGAATTAATATTCCGGACATATAAATTCAAAGAGATTAAGAGTAAACACAATTGAATTCCATAAAATAATGAAACGATTGTATTGTCTAAAGAAAATCACAATTCAAAACTCATCTTAGGGTTCATCATACACAAGTGTCTAACTAATTTAGTTCATAATTAAATTACTAACCAATATCAATATAAAGAGAAAATAAAATAGAAAGTTTTCATGATAAAATCCTTGTAGTCTTTATTTCTCTTCAAACTTGATGAATGACCAATAATTCTCCTCTTTTAGATAGCTTCTTCTTCAGAAAACAAAACAAAAACTTCTTTCTAGAAAACAAAATAAACAAAAGACTTCATCCTTCTCCTATTTATACTTTTCTTAGTCTCCCTCAAAATAGAAAAAATATCATCCTCCACTAATTAGAAACAAATTCTCCCTCTCCAATTTAGGATAAGTCACGGTGAAACTTCCAAAAAGAAATGCACGGATCCTTTCTCAATTTGAATTAGAAAGAGACTAAAATTTTGTCAGAAAAATATCAGAATTGGTCATTGAACTGTCAAATTTCTATTTAGTCCTTGAATTTCTGAAACTACACAAATTTCACCTAGAATACTTCCATAATTCATCAATCAGCTCCAATTTTCAGATGTCCTATAAAATCACAAAATATAAGCTAAAAGTGAGACATCATCTGATATTTTTCTCCAAATTAGACTCAATTAACAATAAAATTAGCGCTAAAAATACTAAAAATTAAGAATTATCAGTAAGTGTGCAACTACTTTAGGAGGATAACTTTTTACTTGCTATCATTCTTCAAGCTAGGCATTTCTCTCATTTAAATTTTATATAGGCATCACTAGGACACAACCCAAGTTATATTTGAAAGAGTTTATTGGAAGTTAGATTATTGAGAAGGATTCATATTAGAGAGTTTGGTATTAATTCATTAATTGATGTTCATCGAAATAGGTGGATACCAAAGCTAAACAAATTCAAAATTTTATCTCCATGTCCTCTCTATGATTGTCAATTGGGAGAACTTATTGTTTCTTTATATATATATATAATCATCTTATATTTGAAAGCCCTTAGACTCGACTATTTTGGATTTTATTATTCTAATGACTCTTGAAAAACAAAATAAATAAAATAATCCTTCATTTTGAAGTTGAAAGTATTCTTTCAATTTCTTTTAGCCATAAAAAACCTCTTGATGAATTTACTTGGCACTTCATATAACATGGATCATATACTATGAGAAGTGGTTATCATTTAGTTAATGATTTCTTTCACATATAGTCAATGACTAAAGATGTCCACTCCTACTAGACCCATAAACCAATTTCCTTAGTCTTCTATTTCAAAGCTCAAAACTACATTTTAAATTTCACCATTTCCTAGGGAGAAGATGTCATTATCATCTTCCCAATTGTACTTTAGTAAAAAGAATGTTGGACTAGGATAATCAATCCTAGGTTTAGAACCTCTTTTGATCTTGACAAAGTAGATTGATCATCACTAATATTTCAAATAAGTGTTGTTTTTGCAGAATTGAATCAATCTCTCAAGAAGAATTGAAGAAGT
>CATIWR010340464.1:0-42537 GCA_949677035.1 Omphalea diandra
TTATGCATATGTATTTTGAACATGAATGATATGAGTTATGTAAATGAATATGGTTGTTACAGTTATTGGTATCAGAGCTCAAATGAAAATGGTCGTTACATTTATTGGTATCAGAGCTAAAATGAATTGGTCATTACAAAACATCTAGGGTATAACCTAACATAGAATAGTTAGAATGCCCACAACAATCCAAGGGATCTAAAGAATTAGAAAAACACTATTCATAGACTATTCATGAACTTTAACTCAAAAAAGGATATCAAGGTCAAGGAAAACTTGAGTTCCTCTCTTTATCATCACCTCAAGATGGTAAAAATAAAAAGGAAAAAAAAATAGAACTTAGAACTTCAAAGAAAATAGAAAACACATAATATCCAATCAAAGCATCAAAGAACTATATAATACTATTCACATGACTATTCATGAACTCTAACTCAAAGAGGTATATCAAGGTCAAGGGAAACTTAAGTTCCTTTCTTGATCATCACCTTAAGATGACAAAAATAAAAAGAAAACTTATCATTTAAAATCAAAAGAAAGACAAACATAAAAAAAGATCGTTATTAACAAGCAATGAAATCATCTATGAAATAAACTAGACCCTATTTCTTAAATGAGTAAGGGTCCTAAGTTATCAAAGCTCACCTTATTCTACTATTGGAGTCGTAAGGCACCATGAAGAGAAGCCCCAAAAAGAAAGAAATTCAAAGGAAAAGAAAAGAGAATGTATGTAAAGACCTATCTACCAATCAAGCTGAGCTATACAACCTAGGAAAAGGGTTGTATAGCCTACCAACAAGGTTGCACAACCCTCCTTTTTTAGGTTTCCAAAAAAGAAAAAGAGAAGAGAAGGGAAAGGAAGAGAAAAGAAGGGAAAGGAAGAGAAAAGGGGAAGGGGGTTTCTAGGTTTATTCTAGTGATGTCTTTCCTCTCAGAAGCATGAAAATTAGTCCAATATCCTCCAAAAATGTTATGAAATTCCACAAATAGGAAAGTAAAACATTGGGTCTACCTTAAAATAGTTAAGCTAACATTAAGTTTTAGGGTTTCTAGGTCAAGAGGTGTTTCAGGGGAAATTTTAACATAGTTTTGTTTTCCAAAAGCTTGCTCTCTCTTCAAAATAGGGGGTATTTATAGGTGTTGGGTAGGTGGACAGTGCCAAGAATAAGCTTGAATGCACCATAGATGTATCCAATCACAGAAAAAAAGAGTGTTGTACTGGAATTAGGTTTTGTATATGGTCTATACAACCAAGAATAGGTTGTACATCCTTTTGTCAGGGTTATACAACCTTAGGGTTTAGCAGGGAGGGGGCCACTTCTCAAAAATTCCATGAGTTACATTTTAGCAAGGTTGTACAACCCTGGGGAAGGTTGTATAGCCTTGAATTAAAGGTTATGCAACTTGAATTAAGTGTTGTATAGCCTTGATTTATAGGTTGTACTACTCATCCATGTTGGTTGACAGCCCTTGGCTAGGCTTAAGCTTGGTTTTGAAGTTTTTCAATGTTTGCTAAGCTTTTCATCTCTTACTTTAAGCAATTGCCCTTTGCATTCTAGGGATTTGATTCAGTGATTTTCATCATTGGGTTTTATATCCAAAGGTCTAAAATATGATGCTCACAATAGGGGTATTACTTGATTTGCAATTTTGTGTGTAACATCTTCTCAAAACCTTTTTGATATATCTTTTTATGACAATACAAGAATACCTTAAGAGTAATATCAGTATATATGAATTCCTAATAGAAAAAAGGAATCACTAAGATCTTTCATCTGAAAATTCTTACCTAGAAAGCTCTTAGACTCATGCAATAAGCCTATATTATTGATAATAAGCAAAATTTCATCAACACATAAAACTAGAAAATATACTTGCTCCCACAAAATTTATGGTATACACAATCATTAACCAAGTTTTTCTCAAAACCAAACAAAATGATCACTTAATGAAACTTGAAATACCATTATCGAGATGCTTACATGAGCTCATATATGGATTTCTTAAGATTACAAACCATATTCTTTGGATCTCCTGGCATAAAGTTTTATGGTTGCACTATATAAATTATTTCATTAATGCCGCCAGTTAGAAACTTTGTCTTTACATCCATCTGATCTAACTCAAGATTGAAATATGCCACTAACGTCATTATGACCCTGAAAGAGTCTTTTGAACAAATTAAAGAAGAAGTCTTTATAATTGATGCCTTCATTCTTTGTGAAGCTTTTGTAATAAGATAGGCTTTGTATATCTTCATATTACCTTTAAAATCCTTCTTGGTTTCAAATATCCATTTGCAACCAATGTGTTTTATATATCTCCTGACAATGACACAAGATCTCATTCATTCATTACCCTTCAAGGACTTAATCTCCTTATGCATGGCATGAATCCACTTTTCAAAGTTCAAACTTTATATGGCTTCACAGAAGTTAATTGGATCATTTTTTGTCACTTTAATGTCAACCTCATGTTCTTGAAGAAATATACTATAGTATTTGGCACTACACTTCTTGTTTCTTTACTGGATCCCCTTAATGGCATAGGTTCTTCTGGTGGTAGAGTTTTTTCTTCTTGAACAATAACTTGAATGGGAAATTTCTTAACTTTATCTTGATTTATTATGTCTTTAGTAATGAGATCATAACTAATGCTAATAATACTTGTCAAAATATTAACATATTCCTCTTTAAAGATAAGGTCTCTAACAATATCTCCCCCACAAACTTGACATCCTGAAAAAATCGAGTATTTCCTGTCTCAAAAATCAACTTAGCTTTAGGACGATAAAACTTGTGCCCTCCTAAATCTTTCAAGGTATCCAATAAAATATCAACTCACTATCCTTGAGTCCAGTTTCTTTTCATTAGGCCTAGTCCTTACCTCAACTGGACATCCCCAAATGAACAAGTAATTTAAACTGGGCTTATTGTCTATCTAAAGCTTATAAGGAGTGTTAACAGTTGCTTTCGTTGGAACCCTAATAAGGATATAAGCTGCAATCTTAAGTTCTTCTCCCTAAAGTGATTCTAGTTAGGTAGAATGAGAAATCATACTCCTTGCATATATGTAAGCATTTAGTTTCATCTTTCAGTAACACCATTCATAATGGGTGAACCTAGCATGGTGTACTATGCAATGATATCACATTCTTCTAGGAATTTAGCAAATGGCCTTATATGTTGTTCACCTGAACCATCATATCTGTTATAGTATTCATCATAATGGTTAAATCCAATGCTTTAGATTCTTTGGTCGAGTTAGTTCTCAATTTCAACCTTATAACTTTTGAATGCATCTAGTGATCGTGACTTTTCATGAATGAGATTAAAAAAAAAGTCATATCTTGAAAAATCATCTATGAACGTTTAAAATATTATTGAGCAATTTAAGCATCTGTAGGAAATGGCCTATAAATGTCCATATGCATAAGTTCTAACACACCCAAAGCCCTGTTGGCTTCAAATCTCCTTTTATTAGTTTGTTGTTCCTTTATACAGTTAACATAAACGTCAAAATCTATAAAATCAAAGGAATCAATAGTTCCATCTAACACAAGTCTCTCAATCCTCTATTTAGAGAGATGACCTAATCTTTTGTGCTATAATGAAGTAGAATTCTCATTGGTCAATTTTCTTTTTATACCTCATGTACTTAATTATAGAGATTCATTACAAGAGCAATTGTATCCAATAAATAAACATTATCATAGCCTGAAAAATAACCTAAAATAAATAATTTGAAACATTATGAAACAATATGAATTTTCCATTGTCAAATAAACAAGAATAACCAAAATTATCTAAAGCAAAAATATAAATCAAAATTTATCTCAAACATTATAATAAATCTTTCATCAAGATCTAAATAATTTCTAGTCTTTAACAATGATCTAAATTTTTCCATTGACTCTACTTTAGCTATATTGTAATCACTCGCATGGATATATCTTTCATCATTATTTAGCTCTTAACAACTCAGCCAACCCTGCATAGATGCACTAACATGAATTGTTCCACTATAATCTATCCACCAAGTGTGTTTAAGTGCCAAAGTTAAATTAACCTCAGAACAAACCATATTAAGAAGCTTACCTTTTTTAGCACACGATGTGGGATAATTGGTGGACTGCTTCTTCCTATGCTCTTTAGCTCCATAGAAGAAACAACCATTACCTTGTAGTTCATTTGATTTCTATAGTTATTTCTCTTGAAGTGTTATATGTGTAGTTTCCTCATCCTTCTTCCTTTTCTTTCCTTTGTCCTTGTCCTTAAAAGTTCAGGCCAAGTAAGCGCTTTTTGTCTTATCTTGCTTCAGCCTTTTCTCTTCTTGAACACAGTGTGATATGAGTTTGTTTAAAGACCAAGTCTCTTTCTTATAGTTATAGCTCACTTTAAATTGGTTAAATTGTCTCATAAAAGATATAAGAACTAGGTGTACTAGTAAGTCCTTAGAGGGATCAACCTCAAGTGCTTTTTAAAAGCAAGATGAGACATCTCTAGGATGTACTTCCTAATATTACCCTTACCCTTATATCTCCTTAAAATGAGAGTCATTAAGAGTGCACCTATCTCAGCCTCTTCATTCTTAACAAATCTATTTTCAATATCTATAATGAACTCTTTAGTCGTAGTAATCTTTTCAGACATTGTGCCTCTGAATGCTTCAGGAATGGTCCTTTTCATAAGCATCATGCACATGCAATTTCATTTCTCTTACCTTTCCTTATCCCTCTTTTCATTAGAGGTACTCTCAACAATAGGAAGTGGAGGAGAATTAACCCTTAATGCAAAGTCAAGATCCATGACTCCGAGAATAATTAAGAGGTTCTCTTGGCATGACTTGAAGTTAGAGCCATTTCAACATAAGAATTGAATTGATGTTAACAATAATATTATTTGGAATTATAGCTAAACAACAAACAATAATAAACAAGTAAAACATGCTCACATAAGTCTTAAAACCAAATATCATAATAATAAATTCAAAATAAAGGTAAATCCTATCATAAGATATCATACACTCCAATAATATTTTATCTATGGACAAAATATTAACTTGTAAGTGATGTCTTGATGTAGTAATCAAATATTGAGAATAAGAATATGTCATATAATAAATTTTCCTTTGGGCTAATTTATGATCTACTTAAAAAAAAACTAATTATGACACATTTATTACCACAAGTGTACATGTAATTCTATAAAATATGATATTCCTTTGGGTCGATCAATGTTCACATAAATTACACATGCATAACTATTTATATTTCAAGATAAATCAATTTTTACAAGAGAGGTTGGTGACAAGTTGTTTCAATTAATTCACCTCAAAATATATATAAAAAGCCAATATTTGAATTTAAAATTGCTCTAAATTTTCTTTAAATTGATTGTAGTTGCATATAAAATAATATTACCTTTTATAACCACAAAACGTTGCCTTGAAAAGTTAATATTCACTTTTTTTGTATTGCAACGTTAACTATGGAACCAAAACCATTCACAGTAACAACCAAGGTCAATAGCAAAACAATACCAAGAACTAATAACAAAGAAAACCAATTTCATATCGTTATACAAAATAATGTTGGCCATATATATATGTGACATCCCATTTAAATCATCATTAAAATTTTCTCAGTCTATCCACTGTCACGAAAAGACCTTATTTCAATTATTATTTATTTATTATTTTTTTCTTACACTATGTCTCTTGTTCACAACATAGTAACTATTTACAACAAGGTATCCATGGCTAAACAAACTAAATATTAATAGACTGCATACTGACCCAATATCTATTAGGCTGCTAGACAGCAACTTCGAAATATAACTGGACGCAATCTTTAGTCTATTCTTCCTGAAATAAAATTTAATGTAAAAGAGTGAGCTTGCATACTCAGTAAGTAAATGTATAACAATGCTTCAATCTCAAATAACATAACATTTAAATATTAATAACTCATCATCATATCCATGCATGAAATAAAGAGTTTTTACTCTTAATGGACACGTAGGTTATCAACATCAATGCCATAAAGCATTCATTTTTGGTTGTCATATAGGCTATAAATATTTATGCCACACAGGTTATAGATATCATTGCCACACAGGCTATCGAATGTTATTGCCACACAGGCTATTTTATTTTATTGCCACACAGGCTATCGAATGTTATTGCCACACAGGCTATTATATTTTATTGACACACAGACTATGGATATCATTGTCACATAGGCTATCAAATGTTATTGCCACACAAGCTGTTATATTTTATTGCCACATAAGTTGTTATATTTTATTGCCACACAGGCTATCGAATGTTATTGCCACACAGGTTGTTGTATTTTATTGCCACACATGCTATCGAATGTTATTACCACACAGGCTATGGATATCACTGCCACACAGGCTATCGAATGTTATTGTCACACACAGACTATGGATATCATTGCCACACAAGCTATCGAATGTTATTGCCACACAGGCTATGAATAGTGTTACTTGCCAACAACATCAAGTATTATTCTTTCAACGAATCAACTATAAATCCACCAAAATTTCAGCAATATAACAGAGTATTTAAGGTAGAACTCTGAGATGGAAGTTGAAATTCAAGAGAACAAGAGCTGATTGTGTTGATTTTTGTTGTTAGAGCATAATTTTGTACCCACGATTTCACAACCCTAGAAGAGGAACTAGAGAAAGTGAAAAATATAAAAGTTGTATATTTATGCCTCATATAAAATAATATAAAGTAGTTTTGCTTGATTTGGTGTGTATGAGGAGTTATGGCTCCTTCATTAGGGTTGGTTCATAACCAACCGAAATCACCTTAGTCTTTTTGTTTTCTTATATTTTCATGGTCTTAGGTTCTGATTTTGACAAAGTGTAAAACATGAAATTTGTATGGTTATATCCCCTTTAAAAACCTAAAAAGCAGTTTGGATTGATTGGTTGTGTGAAAAGAGATATGGCTCATTGATTGTGACTGATCCTGTACCTGAATATGAAATTTGTATGGTTATATCCCCTCTAAAAACCTAAAAAGCAGTTTGGATTGATTGGTTGTGTGAAAAGAGATATGGCTTATTGATTGTGACTGATCCTGTACCTGAATGAAACCTCACCTATCTTTTTATTCTGTTTTTTCCAAGAATTTGATTGCCATAGATTAGGAATTTGGTGATGTCTTAAACTTAAAAATTGTATATTTATGTATTATCTACATGACTGTAAAATATTATTGCAAAATTTTGTATGGTTGTTGAGATATTGCCCCATCATTATGACTGATTATCACCATGTTGAAAATCTGCTCACCCTGAGATTGGTCATTTGTTTTGGTGATTTTATAGACCGAATTAGAAAATGAGTAAAACATGAACAATGTTCCTTTATGTGTTGTGTAACTTCTGGTAAATAATTTTTGCAATTTGATTTTTAAAATTTGAGATATACCCAAGAATGTAAGACCTACTCAGACTGAGATGACTTTGAAACAGAGCAAAATTCAAAAATTCACCCCATTCTTTGTGTGTCTTATATTCGCCTGAAATTTGAATATGTTGTATTATTATGTGTCTAGTTTATTTATAAGAAAAGAATAGAGTCATTTAGATTAGTATATCTAGAATTATATACATTTTAATTACATTATATTTGAATATATGCATTGGATAAATAATCATTTAGACATGTGAATTGTAGAAGCACTACAATGACACTTGCACCGTTGCATTTAGGACACTTGAACATATATGTAGTGTTTGTATAGTTGTATGACAAATTATTTTATGTTGTATGCTTGTTATAGCATCATAAATAATGGTGTTATATAGCTTATTTTAAAGTATAAATAGCGTCTAGGAATTAGGAGATGGATGGAGGTGCTTAAGGAGTGAAGAAGAGCGACAAAAAGAGAAAAGTGTTAATTTTAACTTACATTTCAACAACTCTACTTTTCTCTACATTTTTCATATCTTCTATGCTAATTAGAAGAGGTGTAGATAAAGAACATAAAATCAAAAGTCATTTCCACATACCTCAACCCTTGCAAAATCTCTAGTTGATTAGATTTGCTACCTCACTTTGCTCTTTTAGTTCCTTCATCCAAGCTTCTTTTTTTCTCTCTCTCTAATAACATATCTCTAACCCATACTTCATCTCCTTATCCTCTCTCTTATTTTTAGTTATGGCGATTACTTTGTCAAAATCAAAACCTAAGGCCATCAAAATATAAGAAAACAGAAAGACTGAGGTGATTTCGATTGGTTGTGAACCATCCCTAATGAAGGAGCCATAACTCCTCACACACACCAAATCAAGAAAAACTGTTTCTTATTAATTTATATGAGGCATAAATATACAACTTTCATATTTTTCACTTTCTCTAATTCCTCTTCTAGGGTTATGAAATCGTGGGCACAAAATTATGCTCTAACAACAAAAATCAACACAATCAGCTCTTGTTCTCTTGAATTTCAACTTCCATCCAAGAGTTCTACCTCAAATACTCCATAATTCTCACTAACCATGCATGATTAACATGTTATGAGGGGTTAATTTCATGTGAGTAGAGGATAAATTAGCTTACCTATTGTCCCAAAACTAGAAAACCATAGGCTTCCTCCTTAGGCAGCTCACTCTTCTCCCTCCCCTTCTTCTTCTTCTTCTTCTTCTTCTTCTTCTTCTTCTTCTTCTTCTTCTTCTTCTTCCTTAGCTCTCTTTTTCTTTTATTGTACCTCATGTCTAAGCTCTGTATTCTAATCCTAAAGCGTCAAAAATTCCACTTGTAAACCTATTGTAACAAGACAAAATCATGGTGTTGCATTCCTATTAGTTGGAAGTACACTTTCCTCATTTAGTCTCTCTTCTTCACTCCTTAAGCACCTTCATCCGTCTCCTAATCCCTAGATGCTCCTTATACTTTAAAATAAGCTCTATAACACCATTATTTATGATGCTATAACGTGCACATAACATAAGATGGCCTTAAGTTCTAATTTTGACAAAGTAAAAAACATGAAATTTGTAGTTTTATATCCTTTATAAATACATATGAGTCAGTTTTGATTGATTTGATGTGTGGAAAGAGATATGGCTAATTGATTGGCACAAACTCTATATCCAGATGAAACCTCACCTTTCTTTTAATTCTATTTACTAAGAATTTGATGGCCTTAGATTCAGAATTTGATGATGGTCCAAACTTGAAAGTTATATATTTATGTCTGATCTACATGTCTACCAAATATTTTTGCCAAATCCAGCATGGTTGTTGAGATATTATCCCTTCATCATGATTGTTTATCAATATGTTGCAAACTTGCTCATCCTAAGAATTAGTCATTTGTTTTGGTGACTTTATATTGGTGTTATAGAGTTTATTTTAAAGTAAGCATCTAAGGATTAGGAGACATATGGAGGTGCTTAAGGAGTGAAGAAAAAAGGCTAAAAGAGGAAAGTGTACTTCCAACCAATAGGAATGCAACACCATGATTTTGTCTTGTTACAATAGGTTTACAAGTGAAATGTTTTACCCTTTCATATTAGAATACAAAGCTTAGATGTGGGGTACAATAGAAGAAAGAGAGAGCTAAGGAAGAAAGGAAGGAAAGAAGAAGAAAAAGAAGAAGAATAAGAAGAAGAAGAAAAAGAAGAAGAAGGAGAAAGAGTGAGTTGCCTAAGGAGGAAGCATAAGGTTTTCTGGTTTTGGGACAATGGGTAAGCTAATTTATCCTCTTCGCACATAAAATTAACCCCTCATGACATGTAAAACATGAAATTTTAGGCTTATATCCCCTCTAAACACCTGTAAAGTAGTTTGGATTGATTTATTGTATGGAAGGAGATATGGCTCATTAATTGTGACTGACCTTGTACCTGAATGAAACCTTACTTGTCTTTTAATTCTGTTTTCCAAGAATTTGATAGCCATAGATTAGGAATTTGGTGATGTGTTAAATTTGAAAGTTGTATATTTATATATTATCTACATGACTGTAAAATATTGTTGCATTCCATTGAGTACATGTTCATGGCATTTAACCAATCACACGTATAGTACCATTAGCTATTTACTTACCTCCTCCTTCAAGCTTTTTAAACCGTGGATGGTCCCGGCTTATTCTCACTATTATTGTCAATGCCTCGAGGACCTATTTCAATACACCAAATCAATCGATGATGATAAAGTAAGATTTTCATCTTGTTATGTAACTATAGCATGATTCATGCAAGTGGACCTAGCATTTATGCATATTTTCCTTATATGGCAACCTGAGCTTGTCATACTCTTGCAGCAATAACTTTAGATATGATCATCCAAATTACTTGATTTTTTTTCTCAAACAAACTAGACACATAATGATACAATATATTCAAATTTCAAGCCAATATCAGACACATAGAAAATGTGGTGAATTTTTGAATTTTGCCCTGTTGCAATGTCATCTCAGTTTAAGTAGGTCTTACATTCTTGGGTGTATCTCAAATTGTAAAAAACCAGTTCCAATAATAATCTGCCATCAGTTACAAAATATATAAAGGAACATTTTTCATGTTTTACTCATTGTCAAACTCAGTGTCCTATCTACTGGGATGAAGAAGGGATGCGTGTTTTAGAAGGGCCAGAACTAGTGCAAGATACTATAGACAAGGTGAAGGTATTAAGAGCAAACTTAAAGTAGCACAACACAGGCAAAAGAGCTATGCATGCCAACATAGAAGAGAAAAGGAATATGAGGTGGGAAACAAAGTGTTCTTTTGAGTTTCACCATGGAAATAAATAATTCAATTTGGCAAGAAGGGGAAACTAATTCATTAATGCATAGTACCCTATTAGATCTTAGAAATAATCGGTCTATTGGCTTATAGGCTAGCACTAGCATTAGAGATGGCTCAAATTCATGATGTATTTTAGGTGAGTATGCTAAGAAAGTATCGGTATGATCGTACACATATACTTGGGGATCTAGCAATAACAATTACAAGTGATGTAAGTTACATTAAATAACCAGTGAAAATCATTGGTTATAAGACAAAACAGTTACGAAATCAAAAAAATGTTTTTGGTTCAGATGTTATAGAGAAACCCTTCACAAAAAGATGCTACATGGGAAACCAAAGAGAACATGAAACGACAATATCCACATTTGTTTACAAGTATTGAATTTCGAGGATGAAATTCTTTATAAAAGGGGAAAAATGGCAAAATTACCATAGTTGGTAGTAAGCATTAGATTTTAGATCTCTGGATGCAAAGTCCAATGTTGAAAATCATTGAATTTATTCCCTAGAATGCAAAGGAATTGACAAAGAAAGAGATTAAAGACCCTAAGATACGTTAGAGAAGCCCAAAAACTAAACCTAAGGTTAAACCCAAGACCAAGCCTAAAATGACATGCCAAGGTTAATGGGTCATATAACCCACCAAGCAAGGTGGTACAGCCTATAAACTAAGGTTTTATAGCCTACCCTAAAATCCTAACATTCTAGAACTAATCCCCCTTAAGCCCTAGGGTTGTACTGCCATAACAGATGGATGTATACCCCTTTCTAAGTTGTAGAGCCTAACTATAAACCCTAATTCTAGGAGGTTCATCCCTCTCTCTGTGATTGGATGCGTCTTTGGTGAAACCATAACCATTTGAGGCTTTAGTACACTTACCTAACACCTATAAATATCTGTCTCATTTGAAGAGACGAGGAGGCTTGAAAACCCTAAGGTTACTTTACCAAAATTACTTCTCAAACATCCCTGAACATAGAAAATCTTGAACCCTAACTCATCCAACTTATTCCAAGATAGAACTAGACCAAATCTCTTCATTTTGTGCATTCCTTAAGCATTTTGGAGGATATTATACCACTGTGTGCCTTTAAGGGTAAGGATTTTACCAGAAAGCATCTAGGACTACCCCCCAACCCCCTTTTTCTTCTTTCCTTACTTTTTTTGTTCTGTTTTCTAAAATCCCAAAAATAAGGTCTATACAGCTTTCATGGTAGATGTATAGCCCCAAAATTAGGCTATACAGCCCCAAAATTAGGCTATACAGCCCCAAAATTAGGCTATACAGCCCAATTTACCTAGTAGATGGTTTTTTACAATGTTTATCTTTTTCCCCCCATTGAATTTTTCCTTTTAAAGAATTATTTATGATATTTTATCACTCTAGTGGCAGAATAAGGTCAGTATTAATGACCTAGGATCTTTATTCACTTCAAAATGGAGTCTTGGTTATGTTTCACATGGTTTTTATTACTTATCATACCAAAAAGCTCTTAAGAACTTTCGTTTGATTTTAGGGAGATGATTTGATCTATTTTTAATCATCTCAAAACCATGGTCACATGAGAAACTTAAAGTTCCATTGACCTTAAGGGCCCACCTTGTTTTGGGAGTTTATGTGCTAAATATGTGGATAGTATTTTAAATTCTTCAATCCCTCTCCTTGATTTGGCGTTCTAACTTTTGTAATGGTTAGTTATGTTATGGGTGTTTTAGCTCCTTATGAGTAATATAAGGGAGTGTGAGCACCTTAAATGTTTTATGGTTACACTCAAACGAGTGGAATCTTACTTGCGACTCCATCATTTTATCGATCATCAGGGGGATTGAGAGGATGGGGGTCTTTACATTAGTAATGACCTTTAAATATGGCATGCGTTTGGATCAACATGGGATCCTTTAGGCCTTGTGCATTTTCAAAGCCTTAAGCCTAAATAATGGTCATCAAGGGACCATGGTGGCACAATACATTAATACCATCTTTGAGAAATGCGGAGTTACCACCTGACATTGGTCAAGATGAGAATCTGAGGAAGGTAAAATCTAAACCAAATATAAGTAAATTAGAAGGCTGATTTCATCTTCACCACATTAGAGATTGGGTTTGAAAATTAGGTATAGCTTAAGGAAGAGGTTATGCACCCCTAAACTAGATGAATGTTGAGATATGGGCTTTGAGCATCTTTGGTTCACTTTTAATGTTTTAACTGAGTTATTGATTAGTTTGATTATATCCCCTAAACATATATCTAAGTGAATTCTATTTAGACAAACCAAGTCATCAAACCATAGGGAAGGTGTCATACACTTATGGTATGAAGTGAACATGCAACATCCATTCATATATAACATCCATAAGATGGGACATAGTTAAGGCCAAGTTCATGGTCTAATCCCAAGTACTCATACCTACACACAAAAGAATAATAAAATCAATAATGAATCACATGAAAATAAATAAGCAAAGGAATCTAAAGTAAACAAAGAAAGGAAAGCAAGGTCCATAATGATCATCATACCATATCTCCATAGTCAGGCACCTAACATGTATCTAAGTCTAAGATAACCCATCCAATCATCACAAACTAGAATTTATAGCTCATAATACACATAGAAAATTATATGAATCATAGATAGAAGGAAAGAAATTAACACACACACACACACACACACACACACATACACATGCCAAGCATTTAAGGATATTAGGTGCCCTAAGGTAAAGATTCACTCAAGTGAGGTCTTAGGGTCATTGAACCCTCACTCACCTTACTCATAAAAAGCCAAAACATTTAGGACTAAACCTAACATGGGAGTAGTTAGAATGCCTACAACAATCTAAGGGATCAAAAAACTAAAAAAATACTATTCACATGATTATTCATGGACGTTAACATAAAAAAGGATATCAAGGTCAAAGGAAGCTTAAGTTTGTCTCTTGGTTATCTTCTCAAGATGTCAAAATAGAAATAAGAAAACTAGAACTTAGAACTCAAAGGAAATAGAAAACACAAAGCATCCAATCAAGGCATCAAAGAACTAGAAAACACTATTCACATGACATTATGCATTTTAACATAAAAAAGACTACTAAGGTTAAGGGAAACATAAGTTCCTCTCTTGGTTATCTCTCAAGATGTCAAAATGGAAACAAAAGCTTAACCTAAAATCTAAAGGAATAAGAAAATCACACAAGCATTTTAAGTGAGAAAAGTAAAGAAAACTATTTGGATAGGTGTCCTAGACCATAAAGTCTCATCTTATTCCATCATTGGAGTCACCAAACATCTCAAACCCTTCCTCTCTCCCCTCTCCCCTTCAAAATCAAAAAATTTTGAGGGAAGAAAATGAAGATTTTCTATTAGATTATAAGAAACTTAGGTTGTATAGCCTAAGAAGAAAGTTATACAGCTTCCTAACAAGGTTGTACAAACCTTATTTTCTAGGTTTCAAATAAAATAAAAGAGGGTAAGGGGGGAAGAATAAGAAGAGAAAGGGAGTCTCTAGTATGTTCCAATAGTGTCTTTGCCCTTAGAAGTTATGGTTAACTTAATATCCCCTAATATTACTTAGGGAATGCACAAACATAAAGGGAAAAGAGTCTAGTGCTACCTTGGAGAGGTTTGGATAGGGTTAGGATTTTAGTTTTTTGTGTTTAAGGGTGTCTAGGAGATGATTTCTACAAAGTAACTTTAGGGTTTCCAAACCTTCAAAATGTGGGGTATTTATAAGTGTTAGGTGGGTGCCTAATGCCAAAAATTATTCTAGATGAACCATGGACACATCCAATCATAGATAAGAAGAGTGTTGTACTAAAATTAAGGTTTTCATGTGAGTTGTATAGCTAAGAATGGGTTGTACATCCCTATGTCAAGGTTGTACAACCTTAAGGTTTAATAGAGGGACCACTTTTAAAATGTTATATGAGTTAGGATTTTAGCAAGGTTTTACAACCTTAGGAAGGTTGCATAACCTTGAATTGAGGGTTGTACAACCCTAATTTGTGGGTTGTATAACCCATCTAGCTTAGCTGACAGTCCCTTAATAAACTTGGGCTTAGTCTTTGGGCTTGGTTTTAAACTTTTCTAAGGTTTTTGAGGTTCAATGATTTTGATTGTTGGGCTTTATATCCAAAGGTTCATAATTTGATGCTCACAATTTATCCATTACTTTGTCAGGTGGGGAAAACAGCATTTGATGAATGATGTTGGACAAACAAGTAAAAGCAAAGTATAAAATATAAACATTAGTAAGGATATCTAAGGATACAAATTTCTTAGCAGCTCTTTGAGCAAGTGCTAAGGCTTTTGGAAGCCATCTAATAAGTAACAAACTTCCTAGCAACCCTTAGCAAGTACCAAGGTTGATCATCTTCTTCTAGCAGCCCTCAAGCAAGTACTGGGATTCTTTCTTAGCAGCCCTAAAACAAATACTGAGCTTCTTGGCAACCCTCTAGCAAGTATCAAGGTTGATCATCTTCTTTCAGCCGACTTCAAACAAGTACTGGGATTCTTTTTTAGTAGCCCTTAAGTAGATACTAAGCTTTATGGCAATCCTCTAAGGAGTACTAAGGTTGTTCTGGAAGCTATCTAAGAGGTACCTGCCATTCCATTTTGAATAGATCATTTCTTGTGATCAATATCACTCTTGCATTTCTCAATATATGTTTTGGTCTTTTGACTAATGATTCTTGGCTCAGAGATGCCCCTTAATAGTTCTCATATTGTTCGAGACTTTATGGCATTTGTAATATTGATTCCATTCTCGTTTAAATGTAATGGTCTTAAGACCTAGATGTTATAGGAATCGCTTCTTTGAATCTTGCTATTTTGCAGAGAAAATTATTTTTTGGGTTTTGTCATTTTGGAGAGAGAAATCCTTCTTGAAAATAATTTTGAGGCCTCAGACGGAGTCTGTTTATCGTTGAAAAGCATTATGATGATTTGATCAGAATCAAGAAGTAATAAGCGCATTTTGGTAATTGGTCATCTCATATTCTTTGGAAAGTTAGGGGTATTTTAGTAATTTTAGCATTTTTAGGCTTGAAGAGGGATAAAGGGTATTTTAGTAATTTGGCCATTTTTGAGTTTGAATAGGAGGAAGGGTATTTTAGTAATTTGGTCATTCTTAGACTTGAGAGCGGTAAAAGGCATTTTGGTAATCTAGTCATTCTCGGGCTTGAAGAAGGGAAAAGATATTTTGGTAATTTTGTCATAATTGGGCTTGGAGGGAAGGTTGGATTGGGCTTAATGGGCTAAGGGCTAGGCCTGTCAAGCTAGAGAAGTGGTTAGGCCTCCCACACCCAACCGAGCCAGCTCTGCCAAACAAAGTTGTACAGCCCAAGGCCACTATAAAAGGGCCTCAGGAGCCTTTCACCTCATTTATGTTATTTCTCCTCTCTCTTAACTTATTCTTTCTAGATTTATAATATATCTCTTAGGCAACCTCGGCTCTTCTCAACAACTGATATGGTTGAATGCTATGACAATGAGATATTTGATGTTTCGAAGGACTTCGTCGATGAGGACCACCCGACTCTCGATTCCTTTGAGCAATTGCGATCCTAGTAAGGATTTGATTGGGTGATCCCATTAACAAATGCAACTACAAAGATATTTATGTAGGGCTATCCTTCAACTAACGACATCTAACAATCCATAATTTATACCGCCACCTTGCAAAAACTGCCTTAGTAATGGTAGGTTTCAATTTTATTTTTATTTTTGGTATGTTTTATCATTACAAGTTTTTGGCACTATCTCGAAATTTACTTCTTACCTACCAACATTAGGTTAGCTCATAAAATATTAAGAAATAATTTCTAAGATAGTCACCCTTTATTTTTAGCGAAATTTGTTTTTTCTTCTACTAGCCTAGTTGATTGTCTTGATTTACATGACTTAGGCTTTGTCCTTTGACTTGCACAAGGAAATAATTGAAATTAATTTATGAAATGATTCTCAAATAATTAGGGTACACACCTAAGCAAACAATTTTATTATTCCTGTGAATTTATCTATCTTGCGATTTTTGTTCCTTTTTTGTAGTTCACTACCTTTTTGCCTTCAAACTAGAACAACCATATAAATATTTTATTATTTTTTTTTGTTTTCCTCTTTATAGGGGGATTGTCTCCTTTCAATAAGAAGGCAGCTTCAGTAGGCCTACTAGGGCATAGGATTATAATTTGCACCTTGAGTCATAGCTTGTCTAGAGGGGACCGAGATCTAAACCTTCTTATGGATGCTACCCAACGAGACACCAAGGATCAACTTATAGATGATGCATGCCTTGGTGGAGTGATGGATGGACACGATCCACACTTTCCACCTGCCCTTGGTCAGTAATCTTACGATCACTCCTGGGGACTTCAACTGCTTGACCGAGTTGTGATTCACGGGTATTTCATTACCTATCGACTTCGGCATTCACTGCCTAGTTCTTTAGAGGGATTATTTGAAGAGATTCCTAGGTTGCATTCCCTAGCTGAAAGGGAGCAGGACCATGATGAGGACGAGCATTCAGACTGGTGCACTTATTGTTACTAATGATAACTCCATTCGTGGTGATGGATCAGCATACTCATTACTACCTATTATACGTCTTGTCAAGATTTGTGCTCCTAAATGCTTCCAAGGTAGTAAATTTATGCCTAGTGCCTATGCTAGAGGATTTGGATTTGTTATACCATTCCGACTAGGGGTCTGCAGCAATGGCGTATCTCTACCACTACCTCGACTGGTGCTATCGGGGTTAGGGCTACATGTGTGACGCATGGAGAGTCTATATCATAAGTTTTGCTTGATTTCTCAATTTCTTTGTTCCTTAACTCTAACTCATTACTTTGAAGCCCATGTATCACTATCTTCATCACTTACAACAACCTATGGTTCTTTTTCTTTGGATAAAGATTTGAGAGCTATGGTCTTCTTTTCTGCTTTGTCATTCTTATCCCCTTGCCCTTTTATCTTCTTCATCTCCTCATCCTTCTTCAAAGCTAGGTCATTAGTTAGAAGATTGCCTATGAGGATATCAATTTGCACCTTTCCAATCTCTAGATTTGACTCTTGGATGCTGCAAACTGTGGCATTAAATTTTTCAAGAGGTAAAGATTTAAGTATTTTTTAGTTTACCTCATAATTGGTGAGAATCTTTCTGAATTTACTCATATTTGTGACAATTAATAGAGTCTATTTATCATATCTATGATGTTTTCACTGCCCTTCATCATGAACAACTCCCATTTTGTCACAAACATTTCTAATATGTTAGATTTCACCTATGATGTGCATTCATGGTAGTTCTTAAAGGCCTTCCATATTCCATGGGCTGTGAGGCAATGTTGAACGCTTCCTATTTCTTCTCTTGATAGAGAATAAAGAAGGATTGTCATAGCCCTCTTGTTTCTTCCATTATATCTCATTTGAACTTTAACCCATTCTTCTCTTGGAATTAATTCTTCACTTACATCAACCACCATAATAGATGGCTTCCACTTTTTTGCCATAATGTCCCAAAGATCCACCACATCATTGTCCAAGTATAGCTCCATCTTATACTTCTATTGTGTATAATCGGATCCATTAAAGTATGGCTTGAGATGGGTGTTGATTTCTTCTTATGACATTGATCTTTTCTCACACAATTAAGGCTTGAACTGAGACTAGGCTCTGATACCATATATTGGCCCTTAAGTACCAAGAAGGGGGGTTGAATTGGTGGGAATATAAAAATTTTAGAGGAAGGATAAAGTGTTTGGAGATTGAAAAAGAATTAGAAAGAAAGAATACACAATATTTGTAGTGGTTCGGATGTTACTGAACCCTACATTCACTCCATAATTATTCACAATTGGGTGTTTTACTAACTCAAATTGGTGTTTCCAAGCTCACACCAAACTTGTACAAAGTGTTTTAATGGCTCACACGCAACCCTACAATTTATGTTTCAAGGCACACATAAAAACCTCACTCAAGTGTTTTTCATAAAAGCTCACACTTTAACCTATTATAAGAGTTTTGACAGCTAGGCTAACTCTCAAATCCAATTACGCTGGTGTTTAATGCTTACATCTAACAACAATAACTAACATGCAAAGAATAAGAAGTTGTGAAATAAATTTGCAACAGTTTGCCTACAATCAATGAAATTCTCTTACATTCATGTTTGTTTGGTGGGGTATTTATAGGCAACAACCACCAAAGAGACGTTACTAGCAAACTATGCCTAAATCTCTAAGGTAAGCTAGGAAAATTTTGCATTAAATGCCTGTCAGACTGATTTTGTGGTCCTGACTAACATTTCATGATCGCAAATTTCCAATTTGCACTAGGAAGATTGAAATAGTGATGAAGAACCCCATTATATGTCTAACAACTAGTCCACGTGGCATGCTGCTATTGGCATACCAAGAAATATAGTTGTTACGTTTATCTAACCAAACAAAAGTCACGGTCGAGAATAAGATCCATCTTGGGTCGTAGTCACAATTGAGAAGTTTATTGCACTCTTGGAAGGGGCTAAGTTAGGGAGAACTCTAGTGCCAATGATTATGGGCAAGACTATTATAGGGCTTGATAGAGTGGCTTTGGGTGTCAGCAATTCACAGGGAGCCTACTATTGCTTCAGGTATGAATTTTTCCTACAACCTCTTCTTTTTCTTTCCCTTCCTTTCTCTTTTTTTTTTTTTATTCTTTTATTGCCCTAACCTTTTGCTTGAACCTCCCTTGCGGGTTTCAATCCAATGAGCTACTTAATTTTGCTTAGGGCGCCCTGTTGAGTTTCAAAGCTAACAAACATTTTTTCTTTTTCTTCTTGTTTATTCTCTTCTTTTTTCTTTTAGATATGGGTGCAAGAGAGGCTAGAGCTACCAGTTTCCCTGACTGTGGACACGAGGCTTTACCATATGCAACATCACTTGAACTGTTGTCTAATTAGACCAACCACCACTAGGGTCGAATGGGCTAAATGGAAGTCCAATATCACTATTGCCGACATGCGCTAGAGTTGTCGCTGGTGGAACCTATCGCGTGTCATTATGAGGACTTATGAAGACTGTGTCATCCTCCCTTCTTTGGTTTTAGGCACATTTTATGATCCTATTTTAATGCATTGTCAGTTTAATGCACCCAGTTCGAGGTGCAATTTCTCTCTTCATTAGTTAAGGGTCTTTTGTTCCAACACTTCGTAGATAGTATGCATCACATCTATGAGAGAAAATTTGTCTTATATTTAATTCTAGTTTAATGACATGTATGATTGAATTCTCTTTAATTATGCAAAAGCATTTCCATCTGATATTATCCCCAACACAGACCATTTACACATTACACATTGATTGAATGCATGACTTCTACTTTTAACACTGGCACATTAGATAATCTAATTATCTTGCTTAATGATTTTGTCTTGCTGATTATCCACTCATACATCCTTGCCTTTTCTGTCGCACCTAGTTGTCCTGTCAGTGGTTCCCTAGTGGTCACTTGCATTCTCTAGACTTTTGTTATTTTATTTATTTTTTATACTCTAACTTTTACCTAAATCGCCCTTTTATTGACTCTCCAAGGCTTTCCATATTCCATGGGTTGTGAGCTAATGTTGAACCCTTTCTATTTCTTTTATTAATAGAGAACTAAGAAGGATTGCCATAGCCCCCTTATTCCTTCCTTTAGATCTCCTATGAGCTTCAACCCATTCTTCCCTTAGGATCAATTCTTCATGTCCATCAACCTCCTTAGTAGGTGGCATCCACTCTTTTGTCATAATATCCTAAAGGTCCACCTCATCACTATCCAAGTATATCTCCATCCTATACTTTCAATATGTATAGTCGAATCAATCAAGGTATGGATTGAGATGGGTGTAGATTATGTCTTGTGTCGTTGATCTTTTCTCAGACAATTAAGGCTTGAATTGAGACTAGGCTTTGATACCACATATTCGCCCCTCAGTACCAAGAAAGGGGGTTGAATTGGTATTAATCTAAAAATTTTGGAGGTAGGATAAAGTGTTTAGAGATTGGAAGAGAAGTAGAAAGAAAGAACACATAATATTTATAGTGGTTTGGGTGTTAATGAACCTTACGTTCACTCCTTAATTCTTCACAATTGGGTGTTTCACTAACTTAAAGTGGTGTTTCCAAGCTTATACCAAACTTGTACAATGTGCTTTAATGGCTGACACACAACCCTATAATTTATGTTTCAAGGCTCATACAAAAACCTTACTCAAGTATTTTTCATAAATGCTCACACTTTAACCTATTACAAGAGTTTTGACAGTTAAGTTGACTCTCAAACCCAATTACACTGGTTTTTAATGCTTACACCTAACAACAATAACTCACATACAAAGAACAAGAAGTTGTGAAGTAAATTTGTAAGAGTTTGGCTATAATCAATGAAATTCTCTTTCATTTATGTCTGTTTGGTGGAGTATTTATAGGCAATAACCACCAAAGAGACGTTACTAACAAACTATGCCTCAATCTCGAAGGTAAGCTAGGCAGATTTTGCATTAAAGGCCTATTATACTAATTTCGTTGTCATGACTAGCATTTCACATTCGTGAATTTCCAATTTGTACTAAAAAGACTGAAATCGTGGTAGAGAACCCCATTTTGTGTCTAACGGCTAGTCCAGATGGTCGTTGCTATTGGTGTTCCAAGAAATATAGTCGTTGTGTTTATCTAACCAACCAAAAGTCGTAGTCATGATTAAGATCCTTCTTGGTCGCGGATCCTTCCATTTGGTAAGGAGAAATTGCTTTTATAGGTCATAGTCCTAACTGTCATCTTAGACACTTGGCATGTTATGGTTATAGACTAAGTTCCCTCCATTAAGCTACAAAAGTCACGATCTCAATTAAGAATGCAAACTCCATTGTGAATCTTTCTGTATGACATTCAAGTCTTCCTTGGCTGGATTGCTACTATGATTTGCTCCACAAATTCATCTAGTCTAAGTTCATCCATCTTATTATAAGGTCACGGTCATGATTTATAAGTTCCTGACCACAAATTTGGATGTCTTACTCAATGCTAGAGATTTACACTTTCATCCAACTTCTAATGCAAACCTAACTTAAAAACTATAAAAACAATACTTTAAACAAGATATTAGTACTTATCAGTCTTCATTGTCAAGATCAAAAGAGACCTTTTACTTAGGTTTGACTAACCTAGTCCAATAACTTCTAACTCAATCGGTAGTACTGCCTCCATCCCATACACCAAAAAGTACAGTGTCATCTCAATCAACGTCCTTACCATCGTTCAATAACCTCACAAGGCAAAGGATAATTTCTCAAACCATTCTTATATGTCTCAACCATCTTGACAAAGATGTTCTTGATATTCTTATTCACTGCTTCCACTGCTCTTTTAGCCTACGATATGTAAGGTTATGATTTATGGTGGATCACCCCATATTTTCTCAACATGTCCTTGACCTCTACTTGTAAATGTACCACATTATCTGTAATAATATGGTATAGCAAATCATAGTGGCAGATAAAGTTCTTTTCCATAAATTGTGTCATATGCTTTACCCTCAGCTCTTTGAAGTCTTCAGCCTCTACCCACTTCAAGAAGTAGTCCACTGCTACTACGATGTTCTTATGCCTTCTGGTAGAAGCCAATTTGACTTCTCCGATTACATCGATGCCTCATGCTACAAACGACCAAGGTGAAGTCAAATTATGCAACTTTATCACGCAAATGACTAAGGATACTGTGAATCTAACATTCCTGATAGCTCTAAACTTTCTGAATATAGTCATGTTCCATAGTAGTTTAGCAATATCCTAGTCTCAAAAATTTCTTTGCCAACATTTCCCTATTCATATGGGGGCCACAAACTCCTACATGCACCTTTGTCATAACTTTATAGGCCTCCTCTTTAGCTAGGCATCGCATATGAACTCCAATAGGCATTCTCCTATACATTACCCCCTTGTAAACCATCAATTGAGAAGACAACCTTTGAATCACGTCCTTATCCATCTTCACAACCCCTTCTGGGTATTTTTCATCTTTTAAGTACCTTTGTATATCAAAATACCAAGGGCAAATTTTTACTGACACCTGCATCGCATTTGCACCCATGTAACACATGTATCTTAGACCAAAGTGTGAAACGTGGCTTCATAGGCATTATGTTAGGCCTTTCCTAAACAAAGACCAAAATGGCCAAAGAATCAGCCATTGCATTTCCTTCCCTCGACAGGTGATGAAATGTGACCCTGTGGAAGTTTTGTACAAACCCCTTCAGATGCTCTAAGTATGGGGCTAAACGTTATTGTTTCAGCTCCCACTCATCAGTTACTTATGAAATCAAAGTAGTGAATCACTAAACACCTTTATTGCCATGATCTTTATTTGCTTTGGGAGTTTGCACCCTAGCACATAAGTTTCATACTCAGCCATGTTATTAGTCACCTTGTATCTAAGCTTTTTAGTTATAGGAAAGAGTTCTCCTTCAAGTAAAATCATAATTACCCTATGTCTGCCCCTTTTTTGTTCACTACTCGATCAAAGTAAACTCGCCACCCTAGAGGTTTGATTGCTCCAAACCCTTAATTTAGAAACTAGAGAGGCTCAGACTCTTTTTCTTCAAGGGGTTGTTGCGCTAAATACTTCGAGACTCTCCATCTTTTGATCATCTTCTTGGTTACATACTTAATATCAAATTCAGTCAACATGATCAACCACTTTACCAATCTTCCTAAATAGGGAGGGGACCTCATGGAGGTATCTAATTGGGTCTAACTTCATATCACCTCCATTAAGTAAGACTAAAAGTAACATCACAACTTTTTCATTGCCCAGATTAGTGCCAGATAAGTTTTCTCCACCTAATTGTACTCTTTCTCATAAGACAACAACTTTTTACTAAGGTAATATATTGTATGGTCGCCCCCTGCTTTATCTTCTTGAGCCAACATTACACTTACAAATTATCCTCCTCTACCATATACAAAGTTAAAAGTCTTTCAGGCCTCTGTGGTATCAACACTGGTAGATTAGTTAGATACTCTTTTATCTTTTTGAAGACCTCTTAACACTGCTCATTCCATTTCATCAGCTGATCCTTCCTTAGTAACTTGAAAATGGGTAATAGGGGTCAATCTTGCTATGAACTCATTGATATACTATAAATTACCTAAGAAACCTTGTAACTCCTTCTCTATCTTAGGTGTACGCATTTACTAAATAGCTTTTACCTTATCTGGATCCACTTTGATCCCTTTTTGCTCACTATATGTCCTAATAGCTTACCAGAGGTGGCCTCAAACACGTACTTTTTAGGATTTAGCCTCAGATTGTATTCATCAACTCTCTTCAAAAACTTTTCTAAAGCTTTAAATTACCCATCCCTAGTCTCCGATTTTACCATCATATCACCCACATACACTTCTACCTCTTTATGGTTCAAGTCATAGAGTAAGGTAGTTGCCATTCTCTAGTAGGTTATCCCTATATTCTTTAACCCAAAAGGCATCATCTTGTTGCAATATGTTCCCCACTCTCTCATAAAAGTTATGTTTACCTTATTGGTGATGGCCATGAGAATCTAGTTGTACTCGAAGAATCCGTCCATGAAGGAATACATGACATAGTTTATGACATTATCAACTAGCACATCTATATGTGGCAAAGGAAAATCATCCTTTGGGCATGCTTTATTCAGATCCCTGTAGTCAACACACATCATCACCTTTCCATTCTTCTTTGATACTGGCACTATATTAGGTAACCATTCTGGGTAGTCTACCACCTCTAAGAACTTGGCATTTAACTATTTTGCCACTTCTTCCTTGACTAACTGGGCCCATTCAAGTCTCATCCTTCATAATTTTTGCTTCACTGACCTCATGTTTGGGCAGGTCGGGATTTTATGTTCTGTAATTCTCCTATCGACCCCTGGCATGTCCTTATACATCTAGGCAAAAACCTTCTAATATTTTTTGAGTAGCTATTCAACTTTCTTTACTCCTCTGGTGTGACATCACTAGCAATGAGTAAGATCTTTGGATTTTCCTATATTCCAAGGTTAAATGTAGTAGTATGCACAAAATTAATGTTAAATATGCTCATGAAATGATGCATGCCATGCAGGCTACCATCAGGAAATACATCACACAAGTAAACAAACTCATCATTCATTACCTTAAACTTAGAAAGAAATTCATCATTGTCCTCAAAGAGACTAGAAATAAGAACATTCATAGTATCAAGAAAGTCCTCTTCATCTGGCTGGTTAACTGGAGCCTTTTATGTCTAAGCCTTCTCCTCTTCTTCATCCTTCAATCTATCAACCAGAACTTCAAGATCGACATTCTATATGGGATCTACCTCTTTCCTATCATCTATTTCGGCAACAGCCTTGACAGCCCCTTTAAAACTTTATTTCATCTAATTATCCTCTAATCTTCAGAAATTATGCCCATAATGTTGCTCTATCTTCCATGGTAGGTTTAATTTTGACCATATTATTCTTCTTTTCCTTACCACCTACTTCCTTAATGAAGTTCATAATCATCCTCTTAATGTCTTCCAACTTTATCCCCATATAGGCAGCTTTAGTTAGCTTATAAGGCCTAGTATACTCCCATTTTGAGTCTACAAATGATGCATTCCCCTCTAGCAAGTCAAACCTTTTCTTTACACGATCATCCTTAGTGGCCTAAAAGTTCTTTTCTGGTACATATTGCTCCATCTATTTATCACTAGCCTTTTTTTTACCCTTCCATGGCCATGTAGGCTGAGGACCATATAAAACTGCATGCTGACCTGGCTCCTGACCATCCATTGTCTCTGTGACCTATTTTCTCTCATTCTTCTTTTCCTTCTTCCTAATTGCTTTAAGTCTAGCTACAAGTGCAAAAGTCTCATTGAAGTCAATCCCTTCTTCTTAGTTATAGCCTTTAGCTACTAACTAAGCCTTGTTCCTAACAATGACTTTATGTTCATCAAGTTTGTTTCTATAAACCCATTTAGTTCCAATAACAGAAAGGTTATGAGGTATAGGAACTAAGGGCTATACTTAGTTTCTTTCAAATTGATTGAGTTCTTTTTGCATAGTAAGAACCCGATGTTCATTTTTAATGGCTAAGCTCAATAAGGGATACAAAAGCAAGAATAGTACATGCATTTCTAAAAGATGATCAAGTTGCTACCTAACTTAATGGATCACCAATGATAAGATCACTTAGGTGATCTTTCTTGAAAATTTAGTCCCTTTCTAGTTGAGTTTGCTTTTCACTAGGAGTTGGAACAGGTGGATCCTTATTTCTTTCATTTCTCATGTCTTGTAGTTTGTCCATATTCTTTCTCCTTCTCTAATGTTTAGCTCACTTAAGGGACCTACAAGATCATCAATATCTTATATTCTTAAAGAAGTAAGGTTAGATTCATCAAATACAACATGCATAAACTCTTCTACAACAAGTGTTTTCTTGTTAAAGACTCAGTACCCTTTGCAAGTGGTAGAGTATCTAAGGAAAATTCCTTCATCAAATCTGGAGTAAACTTACTAAGGTTGTCTTTAGTGTTTAGAATAAAATACTTACAACCAAAAACTCTGAAATAAGCAATCTTATGTGTTTCATTGTTCCATAACTCCAAGGAGTTTTCTCCAATAAGGGTCTCACTAAGACTTTATTTAATACATAGCAAGAAGTATTTATAACTTTAACTCAAAAATACTTATACTCATTCAATACAATTCTAGCCATTTCCTAAAGAGTTCTATTTTTCCTTTCCACTCCTCATTTTGTTATGGAGTTCTAGGAGTTAAGAAATTGTGTGAGATACCATACTTATCACAGAAGCTATGAAACCTAGAATTCTGAAACTCACCTCCATGATAACTCTTAATATAAGAGATTTTCAAATCCTTTAGGTTTTGAATTCTTTTAGCAAAGGTTGTAAATGCATCAAAACAAAAATCCTTATTAGAGAGGAACAAACCTAAGTATATCTAGAGAAGTCATCTATAATGACAAAAGCATAATGCATGCCTCCTAACCTAGCTACACTAGTGGGGCCAAAAAGATCCATGTGAAGCAATTACAATGTTTAAAAGAACTTACCTTATTCTTAGCTTTGAATGAGGATTTAATTTGTTTATCTCTTAGACATGCTTCACAAACTCCTTCCTTTGTGAACTTCACTTTATGTAGACCTTCAAATAAGTCTCTTCTCTTTAGCTTATTGAAGAGTTCCATGCTAGTATTTCCTAGCCTTCTATGCTAAGATTTACCTATGCTAATAATTTTGGCTTTGCCATTGTCTCCAAAAGACACATTTCCAAGACCTTCAATCTTTTTCCAAATGTGAAAACAATTTTCTTTCTCCTATCATGTGTTATGAAACATCCACTATCAAGACATCGTTCTTGCTTTCCAACTTGGAATTTCAAGCACATTTATAAAATAAGGAAGGTTGCATCTTAGGTACCCAAACCTTAAGGAGTTAGCTCTTGCTAATTGCTCATCATGCCTTCTAAATTGACAATGATAGACAATGTGACCATATATACCACAATAAAAATAATCACCATCAAAGTGAGCTATTGTCCTACCTTCAGATGGTATATGCATATAGCGTCTCTTGAACTTATAGCTTCTTTAAGTAGTTTGTCTAAGAGTATTTCTCATGGGAGAAACTCTCTTGTGTTGTGTGTGTCTATACCCATAATTATGCCAATTTTTATGTCTTTGCACATTATAACTCTTAAGCTTATAAAAGTGATATAAGCATAATTTGCTCTAAAGGGAGCATTTTTCAATTGTATGTGATTGTGTTGAGACTTTCCTCTTTAGCCATTATTAGTGGCATTTCTCTTTTTAGAAATTTGTTGCTTCATAACATAGCTAAAAGCATTATTCTCTTTAGCCTTAACAAAGACTGTTTGAGAAGATGAGGGAGCCATTTAAGTAGTGGCATTGTAACCTAATCTATATTTGATGGATGGACTCCTTTGAGCCTTAAGGATGAAGTCTAACTTCCCCTATCCTTTAATGAACTTGCTGAGATTTTCCTTTACTTTAAGGTTCTCATTTTTTAGAGACCCTACCTCCTTAGATAGAGTTTCTTAACTTTTGGCACTTTCTATCAAGTATTTGTTCTCCTTTTGAAGAAAAGAGGATTGCACTTGAAAGTCTCAATGCTTATAATGAGTTTGGTAATTATAGAGTATAACTTATCTTTAGAGAGTCAAAAAGATTTACCTCTTTATCACCATCACTATCATTGTCACTACTAGATGTATGTTCACTTGAGAATTCATTTGACTACTCAGTTGCCATCAGACAGAGGTTAGCTAGCTCCTTTCTTATTTCATCATCATCAAGTTCAAAGTCACTAGTCAAAATCACTAGTGTCATCTCAAGTGACTTTGTATACTTCCTTTCCTTTCTTAGAGGTGTATTTTTTGGAAAGGAACTTGCTTTGCTTAATCTTAGGACAATCTAATCTTATATGCCTTTTCTCATTGCATCTATAGTAGGTGAGTTGACTTTTGGTGCCTCTCTTCTTGTAGCTCTTTGCCTTTCTACCCTTTTTGCTTGAAAGGAATTTCTTTACGTGGTTGGTGATGAAGGCAAGATACACATCTTCACTGCTATCTTCATTATCACTATAAGAGGAAGATATTAGTAAATAAGAGGTAAAGGGAGTTTTAGAACATACATCTTTAGCTTTCAATACCAAGTCTTTCTTTCTCATCCCTATGTTTTAAGTAAGCTTCTCAAGAGAGATCTCATAAGCTAATAACTTTCCCATAAGCTCATCAAATGATAAGACATCTAGTTTGTTAGCTTCCTCTATAGCTATCCTCTTAGCTTCTTACTTTTCTTTGGGAAGTGTTCTTAGAATTTTTGCTACCAGGTCTTCATTTGTATGACTTTCCTAATGTCTTAGGGGTGCCCACAATATCTATGAATCTATTGTACATCTCTATAATAGTCTTACTAGGTTGGTATATAAATGCTTCATACATGTATGTATGTATTTGTATCTTTTTCTTTTTTACTTCACTAGTTTCTTCATATTGAGGCTGCAAAGTGTCCCATATTTCTTTGGCTGATGTACACATTTGTAACTTAGCATATTGAGAATTGTGGATTGTACAGAAAAGAACATGCATTGCTCTTTTGTTCTTTAGATTTGCCTTCTTTTCTTCAACAGTCCACTCATTTTTTGGCTTTGGTATGGGAACATCATCTTCAATTAGCTTTGTTAGAACTTCTCCTCCTTCCTTAACAATGTCCCATAGGTCAATGGTTTCACTATCAAAGGAAGATCTCCATACGATTCTTCTAATAGCTATAGTCTTCTCCCTTAAAGAATGGAGACTCATGGATGGATTGTGATTCTTTATGACTTGCCAATGATCTTTGCTCTGTGCACTTAAGCTTTGATCAAAAGACCTACTCTAATACCAATTGTTATGCCTTGGTACCCTAAAAGGGGAGGTCAAATAGGGCAATGGCAATTATGTAAATTTAAACTTAAAGTGAAAATAGATGAAGAATCAACACACAAGATTTATAAAGGTTCGACATGACTTGCCTATATCCTCTCCTCTAATATTTTCATAAAAGGCTTCACTATTTTGATAGCTTAAGATGTTATCAACAACCTTTACACAAGTAAGTTTTTGGGCACTTACCAAGTCTTTACAAGTGATAGATTCTTAGGCACTATCAACCTCTTACAAATAGTATATAAGTACTACTTAACCTTAACCCAAAGTAGTTCCCAGGTACTACCTAAACCTTTCACAAGAGATGCCTTCAAATGGTCTCTTAACTTTGAGTTACAAATCAAGAGATTATCATACTTCTAGGAGAAGAAAAAACTCTCTCACTCAAGTGAGAATAAATGCTTAAAGTACATTCACAAGATATATTTCATGTGAGTGATCAAGTAATAAGGGTTCTTGAGAGGTTTGTCCCTTAAATTCTATTTTAAAGATAGATCTTTTAGTTCACTCTCAAGTTTAATCAAATGAGAGTCCCTTGGATGTTAGATCAATTTTCATTCACAATGTAACAACTTTTTTAATTAAGAATGGGTTTCATGATAGATTACTCACTTGATGGAATAGTTCTTTATTTCTATTGAGACTAGGTCCTTTTATTGCCTGAATAAAGAACTAGTCATTAGAGAAGAGTTGTCACTTCACATTATAGCTATAAGCAAATAATTGAAAGGTCTCCATGTCTATTGTTAAGGCATCAACCATCACTGACTTCACACCAACGACTAGGTGGCAAATCAATTTTTACTTCAACGGTCATTAGCATCAACGAAATGCCCATTGGAACTAGCTATTAGAGAATGGTTGGATTAAGGCCCCTCCTTTGACTTTTCTAGTTGTTTATTTCACTTTTTCTTCAATGACCATTGTAAGAATAATGCCCATTGTTGATTTTTTAAAAAGCATGAACTTAGTGCTTTGTTTTTCAAAACCTACAAAAATGCTTCAATGATTATTGGAAAACATTGGCAATGCCTATTAGATATAACTTCGACGCTTGTTGAAAGTTGAATGTGCCTCGTTTAAGGGTCCAAAAGTTTGAGCTTAAACTCGAGTGTTTCTCCAATGCCTTTTGTGAAGGACCAATGCTCATTTTGAGTTCTAAAGAGTTTTGCTCAAACTAAGGTGTTTTTCCTAACACCTATTATGAAAGGGCAACATCTATTATGATGGCAAGATCAACGCCCGTTGTGAAAACTCAATACCCATTGCGAGGTTCAATGTGTATAGCTATGTTAAAGCAGTTGTCTAATATCTGTTAGGAATATGTGCAACGACTATTGAGAGGTCCAAAGAGCTTTAATCCAGTTAGAGTGTTTCTTTAACACTTATTATGACATTCCAATACCTATTGCGAGGTCTACAATGCCTGTTGGAAGTCGGCATCACCCATCGGACTGATAAGTTGAGTTTGCCTTGATCTTCACTCTCTAATACTTTGAGTTTTCAATCATAATTTCTTCTCCAATCATTATAGTGCAAAAAATTATTGTTCCTGTAAAATCTAACATAAATAACTTAGATAAAAGTTAGCTCTTTGACTTATTTCTAATCATCAAAACAAGAATTAAAACCTTAAGGTTCAACAAGTTGACTACCTCCATCTAGCCATCTATTTGTGGATGAGTTGTGTTACTGAAATTCAAGATTGAATCAAAGAAACCATAATGTGAGCCAAAAATACTCGAAAAATTTGTTGTCTCTATATAATAATCATTTTGGGTACCCCATGCAAGTAAACCACTTCTTTAAAAACAACCTAGCCATACCAACGGTATCACTACTCTTCCTGTAAGGAATGAAGTGCACCATCTTGGAAAACCTATTAACCATAACAAATACAAAATCTACTCTTCTCTGTGTATGAGGCAAGCCTAAGACAAAATCCATAGATAGATCTTCCTAAATATTTTTTAAAACAGGCAAAGGTATGTACAAACCAGTGTTTTTGGATTGTCCTTTGGCAGTCTGGCATACATATCACCTCTGAACAAACCTGGTTACATCCCTAAATAGTTGGGGCCAATAGAATTATTCCTTAATGGCAGCAATTATTTTCTCTCCTAAGGTGCGCAGCTAGTCCTCCTTCATGCAAATCATGAATTACTTTTTCTCGTAATGAGGTTTGAGGAAGGCAAAGTTGGTTGCCATGCATCAGATACCCCTCATGAATGTGAAAATCCTGCATAGATTAGCCACATCTACCCAAAATCTTCATCATCTACATAATAATCTTTCAACTCCTCAAAGACAATTATTTTTTATTGTAAAGAAACTAGTAAACCTGCTCTCCAACTAAGGGCATTTGTAACAATATTCTAAACCCTATATTTATGGGGGCAACCTGAAAGGAAATTTCTATAAAAATTGGCACCATCTAGCATGCATGTCTTTACTAATTCACTTCTAGTTATTTAGACATTTCAAAGCCTCATAATCTGAATACAAAATAAACTCTCTTCCAATTAGGTAGTGTTCCTATGTCTTCAATGCCCAAACAACTAAATAAAACTCTTTATCGTAAGTGCTCCATTTCTGCTTGGCAACACTAAGTTTTTCACTAAAATAACACACAAGTTGCCACTCTTAGGATAAGATTACACCTATGCCTACTCCACTTGCATCACAATCCACCTCAAATAGCTTGTCAAAGTCTGGTTGTGTCATGACTAGAGCAGTACATAATTTTTCTTTCAGAATGGCAAAACTATTCTTTGTTTCCTTAATACATTATGTAAATGGAACTATAATGGTACTAAAATTTTTAATGAAATGCCTATAGAAGGTAACCAAACCATGAAAACTCTAAACCTATGAAATGGTCTTTAGGGTAGGTCATTCTTTGATTGCTTTCACCTTCGCTTCATCCACCTATATCCCATCAACGTTGACAATGTAGCCTAAGAATAGCAACTTGTTGGTTAAGAAACTACACTTCTTAAAGTTTACATGCAATTTGTTTTCCTGAGGTATTGTTAACATCTCTCTTAAATGCGTTAAATATGCATCTTGATCCTAACTATAAATCAAAATATCATCAAAATAAATAACAACAAACTTCCCAATGAAAGGCTTTAATACCTTATTCATAAGCCTCATAAAGATATTAGGGGCATTAGAAAGACCAAACGATATCACTAACCACTTAAAGAATCCCTTCTTTGTTTTAAAGGTTGTCTTCCACTCATCTCTATGCCTAACTCGAATATGATGGTAGTCATTTTTCAAATCCAGCTTCGACAACCACTTAGCCCTATGCAATCGATCTAGCATATCATCCAACCTGGGAATCAAAAACTTATAGCCCACAGTGATCTTATTAATAGCTTTATTATCTACATAGCTCTACTATCTACACACATTCTTCAAGTTTCATCCTTTTAAAGGGTCAACAAAGTAGGCATAACACAAAGGCTCATACTCTCCTTGATAAGTCCATTCCTCAATAATTCTTTCACCTTATTCTTTAAAATCTCACTCTCTTTTGGGCTCATCCTATAATGAAGTAAATTTGATAGGTTGGCACTAGGCAAAAGGTTTATGTGGTGTTAAATGTCTCTTATAAGACCCATCAAGAATTTCATCTGGCATTAAGTCATGGAACTCCTTTAGCAAGGGCTTGATAGCATTAGGACACTCCTCCACTTGTGATTTAGCCTCTTCTTCATCCACCTACTTGATGATTAAGGCATAAATTAACTTAGTCCCTTTTTGCTTCTGACTCAAAATTCCTAGTAAGAGTCAGAAAATTCTTTAAGGTAGTCATATTTGCTCTATGTTTTACATTGTTCTATTACCTCAATGTTGTCCAAACTAGACTTAATCCAACCTAAAGAGTAAGGATTGGGATGCTTCTCCATAAACACTTCTAGCTTCTTCACTATTTCTTCGCCAATAATATTTTGCACTATTTCTTTACCAATAATATTCTTTATGCTGTTATTATTAATAACTATAATGAATACCTTGACCAGAATGGTACAACGAGTACGAAACAATTGATGATGTTGGGACTTCCCTTCTTGTTTCAAAGCAAGCATCATTATTCTCACCACATACGTTAGCCTTCATTCTCATCATCCTCAAAATCATCGCCATCACCATTAAGTTCACAACTATACTCTGCTAATTTCTCTTCTTCCCTGATAGTGATATTCATTGTCCAACATTGAGGGCACTCATTAGATAGATGCCCAAGTTGATTACACTTGAAACACTTCCCCACCATTGGCTTGGCACACGGATTTGTTGGCTTCTCTTTATTGTCAACCATAGGCTTCTTCCTTGTCGCCTTATCCTCCTTATTTTCAATCATAGAGTTGTAATGATTATTGTTAAACTGCTCATCACATTTATCACCCTTTGTATCTAATTTTGCCTTTGTTTTTGAAATTTCTAATGGTTTGGTAGATATGAAATCCCCTTTTTCTTCTTTCCTGTTGCATCAATTTTGCCTTTATCATTATATTCTTAGCTTATGTTAGGATCTATACAACTTGAACTCCCATTTTATCCTGAATAGCTTGTTTCAACCCATCTAGATATCTAGTAACCTGTTGTCCCTCAGATTTGGATAGGTTATTCCTATTAGCCAACCTCATAAACTCTTATGTATATTCATGGATAGTTCGACCCCCATATTGGCACCATTGGCACTAGTAGAACAAAATCTAATCATAATCTAGTGGCAGAAATTCTTTCATTAATAAAATCTTCATCTTGTACTACATATGAACTTTATTGTTACCCTTACGCAACCCTCCTATTTTAAGTTTGCTCCTACTATGCGGAGGCACCACCCTTCAAACAATATGTCGCTAACATGACTCGTTTCTCAACAGATGTCTTCATGTAATGAAAGAATTTGTCAATTTTTGCTATTTAGTTTAGGAAATCTTTTATTCCTAAACTTCCATTAAAACTAGAAATATTAACCTTCAAACGAAAATCTTTATCTTCCCAATCATGTTTGCCAAAATGATTTCCTGCATACTCATCCCTCTTAAGTCTACGGTAACTCTCATCCCTATATGGTTTGGCATAAGAATTTTCCATAATCTCATCCTACTCTTTTGTTTTTTAATCATCATCCTCAATATTATATCGTCGATGTACAGAAATAGGTCTTCCACTAGGATTTTTACGAGCCATGTTTATTCTGGGCGGTTCTTGTTCACATCAATTCCTATAGCACCCAAACGATCAACTATTACATCAAAACATTCCTCCAAAACATCAAAATCATCGATCGACTTATTGCTCTATATGTGCCTGTAAATGTTGGTTCAATCGTTGTAATGATTGGTCCCTAAAGGTCGAGGCTCCAATCTCTTGAACACTATCACGAAGACCATCGCCAATCGACATGGGTTCTGATACCTCTTAACACAGCGTAAGTCATCAAAAAACAAGCAATTAGGGTTTGGTGAAAAAATATATTTTATTAGCAACCTTTCGTAATGCGAAATTGAGGCTTAAATACGCCTTACAACACTAAAATTACAAAATATGATGATTTTACCAAAAATGGCAAAATTGAAAAAAGAAACACCAAAATAAAGTCCTAATTAAAATAGAAAATCTGAAACAAAAGTCATCCAAAACGAAATTTCCTACTAAACATTATACCCAAAATAAAATTGTCAAAAATAAAAAAAACACACATTTTTCAAGGCTTAAATGATCAAATTTGGGTAAAAAGCGACGGACATCACAGTAAAAATTGTGAGTTTTGATTGTTAGGTCATTTCCAATTGAATCATGGTCTTTTCGAACTAAAAATCCTATTTGCTCCTCACTAGTAAAAATCATAAAATTGAGAACCTTTTTCTTGTTCTTATGCTATCACTCCAATTGCACTGAATAATTTTTTGCCATAGCTACCACATCAAATTTAGACTGAGCCACATCCCGCTTTTGTTGTACTTGAAAATAAGCCATCTTCTGCTCCTCTCAAATTCAATTATTGGGTGCTAACTTATTCTATTTTACATAAAATAAATAAGTAAAAGTAGCTTGAACAGTTCTACTATTGATATTAAAACAAAAAATAGTTGCTTTACTGTTTATTTTGATTACAGCTTTCATATAGTAAAGCAACCTGTGCGATGCTGCGGATTATCTGCCTTTACTTTGAAATGTTAAACATAATGGAAAACACAATCAAAGAAACTTAATTATGCGAAATATGCTTATCAAATGTCAATATACCAACTTGTTTATTTATGGTGAAGGGATATTGTAGATCGCAATGCGGTAGTTGATCATTGGAGGCCAAAAATTGTACTCGTCAAAGTATTTCTTCTTCTTCTTATTATTATTATTATTATCAAAACTTACTTATTTTTTAATAAATAGCCCAACAAAATGTGAAAAAAACATGAGATCCAACTTCCATCTTGATGAGCCTCTTAAGCTATATTGTGCCCATTAGCAATTTGCAGTTTAGATTTTATCTTGATATAAAAGACTATAATATCTCAGAAGATATATATGCGGAGAATATAATATCCAATACAATGCCCATGCTCCTTTGCTACCAATAGTGTCTAATATTTATATTTTAATCATGCAGTTTACTTATGCTACAGACAGGATAAGTAGCAAAAGAATACTATAGATATGTTTTTTTTTTTTTTTGGTTTATTTTTTAGTTTCAAAAATAAAAAGATACAGTTACTTTTTTCCTATGCTTATATATATATATATATATATATATATATATATATATATATATATAATATGAGCACACTTCAGTGTGAACAAAAATTTTTTCAAACTTTTTTGAGGCGGATAATAAATTTAAAAAATTTACAATTGCATTTATGTTCATGTTAATTAATTAGTAGATCACCCAATAATTTATAGAACACACATAATCTAATATAAAATAAACAATTACAAATTTAAAAAGGATTTCATTGCGCTGTAAAAAAAAGATTATATTCACACTAAATAATTTAATGATATAAAAAAAGTGTAAGAGGGATAAGAAAAATTTGCAAATAAAATAAGTTATATGTAACAGTTGATTGATTAAATGTATATGTCGTTAAAAAATTACAGATTTAAACTAAGTTTTTTTAAAAAAA
The DNA here is from genome assembly GCA_949677035.1 of Omphalea diandra. Lineage (NCBI taxonomy): Eukaryota > Viridiplantae > Streptophyta > Magnoliopsida > Malpighiales > Euphorbiaceae > Omphalea > Omphalea diandra. The sequence continues at coordinate 36,437 of CATIWR010340464.1, forward strand.
ATATATATTTTCAATGTAATATAAAAATATTTTCTTTCTCTATTGTAAATTCATACTTATTGATTAATAAGAGAGCTTAGAAGTGATTTTTTTTTTTTTTTTGTGCGGGCAACGTCTTCAAATCGTATTCTGAATGGCCTTCCTTACCCTCCCCACATCTGCCCACTCTGCGCTGCATAAACACTAGATAACAAAACAAAATCCCTATCATGGTTGGACCCCATCTCGATCAGCTTCCGCAAAATAATTTGTGCCATTTTTACATTGTCGTAAGACCTGCAAACACCAAGCAAAGTCTGCTAAAGTACCATATCGGGCACCATAGCCATAAAAGTGAAAACATCATGAGCTTCTTGAAACCTCTCAACTGGGCCTAACAAATCAACGACACTCCCTCCCATAGTGCTTCATATGAGGAATCACTCCGCTTCTCCCCACTGAATTAAACAACCTAATCCCACATGACTACACACGCATATCATTGCAGGATAAGACATGGCATTAGGATCAAACACAAATTTACTCATTTTCTAGAAAATCTCTCTCTCTCTCTCTCTCTCTCTATATATATATATATATATACACCGTACCCTTGGATGTTAGATTTATATATCCATTATATATATACAAATATATAAATAAAAGTGAATGATGAATGAGACTTCAATACCAGTATCTGTTGAGTTCAATAGAATTTTATTATATAATATATATTCTCAATCCTGATTCCTCACTGAATGTTCAAGTCTCTATTGTTACTTCTGTTCAATACCCCATATTTATAGGCTGAAAAAGACGAAGGCACACCAACGATACTAAGTTGTTTTATTGAGAACTTTTTTGTGGGGGGTTTGTCTGTCGAAAATGCCCTTGAAATTCTCCAAAATCACTTTTCAATTTCACTATTCATAAGCGCAAGAGCTTATATATATATATAGACACACACTATTGATGTAGTGACTAAAAAGAAGGGGGGCATTTTACTTTATAGAGAGCTGCCCCGCCCCCTCTTTTTGAACAACGTGAGATAAAATTTTCACATTTCTTACTACTTGTTTTTTCTTTGTTAAGTTATCATATCTTATGATCAATTTCTTTTTATTTAAAACTTTATTTTATAAAATATAACCCATCATTATAGAGGGCATATAGCATTATATAATTAACATTATTATTATTATTATTATTATTATTATTAAATCACTTTTCAATTTCACTATTCATAAGCATTATATATATATATATATATATATATATATATATATATATATATATATATATATATATATCGAGATAACCACGCATTGCTATGAGTAATAAAAATTTTTGAAAATAAACAAAATGATAAGATACATTAAAAATGTAAGGAAAAATTAATATTTGATTTATTGAGATAAAAATTTTAAAAACTTTTACAAAAATTAATTTTCAACCTAAATATATAATATAAAATTTTCAAGTCAAAATACATATGAAGCTAGAAAAAGCAGTCAGATGTTGCAAGATTCAATTCTTTATATCTTGATCTTATTTCTTCAAAATTTTGATATCATTAGCTATAGCTTCTTGGAGATACTTATAGAAGTGGAAGCTCTTCTTCAAAGTGATATATCTATAATTTATACCAAAATGAAACTACAGTTTGCAAAAAAATAAATTTACAGTTTATAAAAAAATGAATCTATAATTTATAAAAAAAAATGAACTTATACTTTATTGATAATGAATCTATAATTTATACTAAATGAACTACAGTCACAAAAAATGAACATATAGTTCACAAAAAATGAACCCTATATATTAAAGTAATCAACCTACACTATATAAAAAATGAACCACAAAAAAAATAAAATTTATTTAATAATATTAAACATAATTAATATAATATAATATTAATATTATATTAAAATAAAATTATATTAATATAATTTAATATAATAATGTAATAATATAACTTAATTAATATAATAATTTAAATTATATATAATATTTCTATATAAGTATATATAATAACATAAATTATATAATTATAATAATATAATATAATTAAATAATATATAATAAATATATATTAATTTAACTATATTTTGTATTAATATAAATATATAAAATTATAATATATATAAAAACACACAAAAATCTCATTTATAAAAATTGAAAAAAAAAAGAAGAAAAAAATGATGAAAAGTTGTTTGTGCAATGAAATATGTATGGAGTGCATCCCTTTATTTTTTAATTCTCACACGTGTCATGGATTCATGGTCTATATTGTTATATGAACAAGGCTCATGATCTAACAACTTATTTCCAATTGCTTAAGTCTTTTGTCTTTTGATTGGGAAGTGAGGATCTGTGATGTTTATAGATAAGGAAATCAAGTGGCTTGCTAATGGGTGATAGATTAGGGTCTCTTGGCCTTGTGATTTGGACTTTATGATACATATTTAATTGTGAATAACATATAAAATTTTAGTAGTTATAAATATATAAAAATATATATATACTAAAAAAGAGAATACAAAAAAATATTTAAAAAAGATTGAGATACATAATAATCAAACATAAATGATTATTATAAAAGTCTATTAAATTTTTAAAACATGATACATCTTATATCATTATTATTTATTATTATTTGTGTCAAAACAATAAAAAAGAAGGATTTTTCTCTAGGATTTTTTCTATTAGTTTTAGTTTGGGGGCCTGTCGCCGATTAACTAGTGGTTGCCAACTTATTTTCTTTCATCTCTTTGTTTTTTATTGTTTACAATAAACTCATATTTGTAATTCTATTGATAGATCTGTCTTTTTATTTTTCTTTTCTTCCATTATATCCTGTGTGGATGTGTTATAATCCCTTGTCAATATTTTACTCTCCTTTATGGATGTTTTATTCTCTTCTTTATGAGTGTTTTCTCTACTTTTGTAGGTGTTTTCTTTCATTTTATAGGTTTTAATTTATATTTACTGAAGAAAAATAGTATCTATTGATTTTGGAGTACTATTGATGTACTTTGCACTATGATTATGATTATTCAAGATTCTACCAATAATTTTATTGAGGAACTTCATTTAAAATAATGTTATGACATCAACACAATTTTAGATCCCTATAGTAAAGATCTTAAGTAATAAATTGAATTATTGTAATTATTATGTTATGTTCAATTATAGTTTTCAATATCAATATCTTGAATTGTAAAAGGAGTACGACTATTGATTTCAATAATACTATTTTATTAAAAAAAAAAAAAAGAAAAAATCTACAATTTTTTTTTATCACATGGATAATGTGTTCATATTCTACATATCTTATTTATTATCTGGTTTTAGAAAACGAAAATCAAAATTAGAATTAGATCAAGAATTTCAAAATAGAAAGTTTTTAAAGGAAGATGAAAGTTTTCAAAAACTTACATTTATAAATTCAGTCTATTTTACCACCATATTGATTTGAATGAATGATACTATTTTATCAAAAAAAGAAAAATATATATATAATTGCTTTTTTATCACATGGATAATTTTCATATTCTGAGTATCTTATTTATAATCTGGTTTTAGAAAACAAAAATCAGAATTAGAATTAGATTAAGAATATCAAAGTGGAAAGTTTTTAAAGGAAGATAAAGAAGATCGAGTCAGAGTGTTATTGATCTCTCTTTATCCCTATTTGTGCGGTTTGAAGTTAAATTTTGATCCTATACATCTCAATCTCTTGAATCCTTTTTTATTTCAAAGACGTACCTTTATAAATTCAATTTATTTTATTACCGTATTTATATCCAAATTTCGCTTAACGCCAAACTCATAAGTTGATATTATATATTTTATACGTTTGTGTGTTTTAATAAAATTTGCAAAAATATTTATTTAAAAAAATTTTGCAAAACGACTGCTTGTTAACTCTATCATAACCATCTCAGTTTTTTATTTTTATATATCACAGTATCATTGGGTTTGATATTATCTAGCTGTTCGTAACTACCACTATATTAGCAGTGCATTTTACAAACACTGACTAAATAGTGAAAGATTTGTTGAAGAGAGAGAGAGAGAGAGAGAGATGGCTGGCGGAGCATTTACAGATGGGGAACCTCTAAAGAGGGCACATCTTTATGAGCATAGAATAACGGGTTATTTCATCTTTGCTTGTGTTGTTGCTGCTCTTGGTGGATCCCTTTTTGGGTATGATCTTGGTGTATCCGATGAATTTTCTCTTCTTTTTTTTTTAAATCATTCTTTTTTACCTTAGCTTGTATAAATCCTTCTCTCATGTATTATTCATTATTTTCTGATGAGTTTTCTTGTAATGATCACTTATCGACATTATGTTAATAGGGGCAATGGCCAAATAATTGCCTTTGAGGAACTTTTTCTTTTCTTCAAAAAACTGCAGCTTCACGTCAGAGCACAACAAAAATGTAATTTTTTATCTTTATATTTTCCAATTTTTATTTGTATTGCAGTTACCAATTGTATTTTTTTTTTTTCTGTCATATTGTTTTGGCAGTCTTTCTTTTTTTTTTTTAACACTAAATATAAAATTTGTTCACTTAAATGTTCACTTTTATATTTGTTTAATTTTAATTTTATATCTTTTTAATTCCCTCTTTCCATGGTTAAAAAAACCAGATGATCGCATTTAATTTATATTCTGAATACAATACAAAATTTTGTTGACAGAATTTTGTATCTGAAAATTGTAGCACTCAAAGACTATACAAAGGCAGCTGTAGCGTTTTCCGTTTGAAAAATAGCCATATCAGCGTGTCATAAACATGTAGTGTCCAATGTCTGCATCCTTGTCTGTGTCTCATAGACGCCGAGGTTAGGTCATTCACAACATGTAAGTCGGGACTGAGGAATTTATAAAGATAGAAACCCAATACCTATCACGCACAGCACACCAATGGCAGCCCAGCAACTTTTCTTTTTTTTTTTTTTTTTTAAATGTCAACTGAACTAAATTATTAAACTAGAAAAATCTTGCGTGGCACATTGGTTGTGTTCTCTGAAACTGAATATATATATATATATATATATATATATATATATATATATATGTTGCAAGAAAATAACAGCTGAACTTGAGAATTGGCTTCAGGTGGAGTCACCTCTATGGATGATTTCCTAAAGGAGTTCTTCCCAAAAGTGTGCAGGAGAAAGCAGCAACATCTTCATGAGACAGATTACTGCAAGTACGACCACCAGATCCTTACACTTTTTACATGGTCATTGTATTTTGCTGCCCTTATTTCAACTTTTGGAGCGTCCCATGTAACAAGAAACAAAGGCCGGAAAGGCAGCATCATTGTTGGATCGATAAGCTTCTTTCTTGAAGCAATTCTTAATGCGGCCGCTGTAAACATTTGGATGCTAATCATAGGAAGAGCACTTCTTGGAGTAGGCATTGGTTTCAGCAACCAGGTATCCTCCTATTTTTCCAACTGAAAGATGCCTATTAATTTGAAAATACTTTATATTATAAGAGATTATGGAATAAAAAAGACATGAACAGATTTAATTTGTTATTGTTAAATATGAGACTTTTTCATGTTGTATAGGACTACTCTTAATTGCTTGCTTTTGCACTTTTATTTCAATTGCTGTTGCTGCAGGCAGTTCTGCTGTATCTCTCAGAAATGGCTCCAGCAAAAATCCGAGGAGCTGTTAACCAATTGTTTCAACTTACAACCTGCCTAGGAATCCTGATAGGCAACCCTGATAAATTACGGAACCGAAAAATTCATCCATGGGGATGGAGACTATCTCTTGGCTTAGCTACAGCCCCGCAACTTTGATGTTTGTTGGTGGCATTTTCCTCCCTGAGACTCCTAACAGCCTTGTAGAGCAAGGAAAATTGGAAGAAGGGAGGAGAGTATTAGAGAAAGTTAGAGGTACCAAGAAAATTACTGCTGAATTGGCTGATCTTATTGATGCAAGTAATGAAGCTCGCACAATAAAGCATCCATTCAGGAATCTCCTGAAACGAAAGAATCGTCCCCAGTTGGTAATAGGGGCTATAGGAATTCCCATGTTTCAACAGCTGACAGGAAATAATTCCATTCTCTTCTATGCTCCTGTTTTTTTTCAGAGCT
>CATIWR010340554.1:0-22536 GCA_949677035.1 Omphalea diandra
TATATAGACTAAAATAAGCAATTCATCATACCCATCGTTCACAAAATTCCAAGCAACTTGAGCAAGGGCATTTTGAGCAACCTTAAATTTCTTTATTGCATCAACTAGAGGTTTATATGGATGCTGCACATTTAGATCAAAGCCGAGAGTTGCAAGCACAACTCTCTCTCCGAGTAAAATTAATTCTTTCTGCTGCTCATATACCTCCTGCATGACAGAGGTGAATATATACATAACAAACAGATTAAAAACTACAAAGAATAATACAACTGCATAGTTAATATTGAAAAGAACGGAGGCTACCCACCTCAGCACAACTCAGAAGAAATTAGGTGCTAAAGCAAAATAGAACCTACTATGATAGTAAAAACATAACGAGTACTGAAAACATAATTTATGTAGTACCCTAGAACAAAAGACATCCAGCATTAGAACTGGTATTTCAACAAATTTTGCTAGCAAAGCCTTGGGCTTCATGCACCTGACAAATGGTGGGGTCAAAACCTTGACAGTAGTAAAGAGGGAAAAATCGCACACAACAATAAGAAGGATAAATACAGAAAAGTTCATTGACAAGAGTACTGTGGATACAAATTACCTTTTGCTTTATCCTCTGAACAGCTTCAGGATCCTTTTTATGAATGATTTCATAAGAAACAAGTATAACATCTTTCAGTGGACGGGGAGTCTCCTCCACCTTCCCCGCAAGAAACATACACACTGTGGCAATAGTCTGCAAGACATTTAAGTGGAATAACACTAAAATGGTCACTTATCAAGATCCATATAGCAGCCTTTTCTTAAAAAAAATATTAAATAAATACAGGTCAATGGCTGTTGCAATCCAAGTGAAAGGGCAGAAAAAACAGAAGAGGGAGAGCTAGGGTGAATCAAAAGACTGAATAAAGAAAACTACATTAGCTATTATTCCTGGTAGTCTTTACATTAATTCTACATTATCTAATCATTTCCGACCAGGGAAAAATATTTTACATTCAATAAACTAATGAAAACTCACCCTTCTATCATTCTTGGCATGGGACTGACGAAGAAAGAAGCGGTGACAGAAAATTATTGCTGTAGCAATTGTAAGCTGAGGCCTGCAAGTTAAGAACTTCAAGACTACTCATGCCCAGCCAGTAAGCATAAAATGATTAACCACATTTGACACAACTACATGTGAATTATCAAAAATTTACTTTGCAGTATAAAAGTGTATAATAAGATGATTCATCAAGGAAATAAATTTAGGTGATGGCAAAAGCTACCTAGCAGCAATGATACTGTACATCAGTGGTAATTCTGCTTTAGAGAAAAACTATCTCAAACTGAAAGCAAGATGTGCCAAAGGGAGGCGAGAAATGGCAAAGGAATGAGTCTAGGGTAACTGAAACCATGTATAAGGGGAGAGACATTTAATTAGAGTATGCAAAATAGACTGATATTTAATCCAATTTGTTATTAAAAAACATATAATACCAAAAGAGAAACAATTAAATTATATACAAACATGAGGCACGTTTGATATTTAGAACTCACACTTTAAGCCTCATGCCCAAATCTTGAAGAAATGTGCAGTATGATTTGCGTAGATAAGTCTCCTTCTTCAAGTCAATGCCATCTTGTCTAGATGGAGAGTTATCTTCAATTTCCTTTCTAGAAAAATACCATTGACCACCTTCCTCAGATTTTTGATGAGAATGTTGTTGCAGGTTTGCTCTGTGATGGGAGGAATCACCAGGCATTGTATTGGCCATATGTATCCTTGCACAACTAATGTATCCACAATGTATATAAAGAATCTGTATATTGTGAAAAAATGAGCTGACTAAATCAGCATGCCATATAGGAAGCTCTCCCTGCACAAGGATTACCAGATGGGTCATAATGAGAAAGACACTACAAATAATCTCCGCCTCTAGAAGGGATTAGGCAAAGATGGGAAAACCAATAAAATGACAGAATCTAGCAAATCAAAAGATTGAAAATAAAAATGGAAACTTAATGCTCCGGTTTCATGGTGAGTGATGTAACTGTAAATGATCCATGTGAAAAAAAAAAAAAAAAAAGAAGTGATTGGATGTTATTTCCAAATTGATAAATGGGTGCCCTACATAACAAAAATTTGAATTGCCAAAATTGAAATTGAATAGACAGTTAGAAGTCACGGGCATGATTCCATACTTAAGTCATTATAGATAGTCATATTATACAGTATAGTATCATTTTTAAAAAATCCAAGAAATAAGCTTTCAGTTTGCAGATGGATGTCAGAACAAGATAGCATTACTTACTCTTTACCAATGCTAAACTAGAATCTTTCTTTTTCACATTTCACTATCAACTGTCCTAGCCATAGTAGCCATTGTTCAAGATACATTCCCATGACCTAAATTTTTGCATCTGAAGAATTTGACTGTTCACAATATTATGGGGCATAACCAAAATTAACAATTTAGAAAAAAAAAAAAAGAAGAAAAGCAGAGCCGAATTCAATTGTTTATGTATCAAATTCGTATAACAGAAAAAGAGAAAGAAAATATGCGTTCCTATAGTTTGATTTCTACGAAGACAGAGAATCCGAAGTGATGTAAATTATTAGAGAGAGGAAGACGGAATTTTACCTCATGAGAGCCAAACACAAAGATACGCAAACAAGAATTGAACGAGCGCAGTATAATACAAAAAAAAAAAAAAAAACTGCAGAAAAACAACATACACATAAAATTAGTTACAAACTAATGATAATAGAGAAAGGGAACAAAGGAGAAGAGAGAAGACGTACCTCGAAGCTCGAAGAAGAGAAAATAGAAACTTTGTGGATTAGGGTTTATAATTTATAGTAAGAGGGGCATCTTTGTTATTTTTATATTATTTTTGTCCTGATGCGCTTGTTTTTCTATTAACAAAGGGGTAAATAATGTTAATTCATCTCTCAACTTGTCACACGCACTATTCCTTTTCTTATAAATTTAATTTCTATCTCAAAAATAAAACCATTTTGTTTTAATTAACTCAAATTTTTTAAAATATGTAACTTGCGATTATTGCTTTTGCTTTTTAAACTCAGGTATGTTTGATATTGGTTTTTCTAGTATTTTGGGCAAAATTAAAATTACAATGTATTTCGTAATTAATAACAACTTTTATTTACTATAATTTTATTAGCCAAAAAAACAGATTTTAAAAAGCTCAACCTTGAACATATAACTAATGATTTAAATTAATTAAACTATTTTAGTTAATAAAATTTTTTATTATTTTGCAATAACAATCCCTAATATGCTTTACATATTAATAAGTTTTAGTCAGCTTAGTTAAAAGTATAATCAGAATAATAATTGTTATTTGTTTTAAAAAATTAATTAAAGAATATTAACTTTTTTAAAGGTAAAAAATTTTTCATATTTGATTATAAGAAAATATAAAATTAAAAAAATGCATTTTCTTTTGATCCGTCTATTTTTTTCAATGAAAAGAAATTATTTACTGAGGAGTGGGTAGCAAATATAACTTTTTAAAGAAAATTTAAAATATTTTATAAATTATTTTCTAAATAGATTTATTTAATAAATATCATTATTTATATTAATAAAATAAAATTTATATTTTCTGAAAATTAGTGAATCCAACATGATGTTGATTTAAGGAAAAAAAATATGTATTAAATATTATAAAATTCAATTTTGAAAACAACTTTTAGAAAATATTAATTTTTTAAAAATCATTTCCTTTAAAGTAAGTGCATTTATACTAATGACAATATAAATTAAGATTCTATTTGTTTTCAATGTGTAAAAAAAAAAACACAATTTTTAAAAGGGAACAATTTCTCGTTTTGAAGAAAGTTATGTAAAAAAAAAAAAATACAATTTTTGAAAAGGAAAGGAAGTGAAAATAAAAAAAATATTTCTTTTTAATCATTTAACTTTTTTAATATAGAATATTTTATTAAGAGAAAATCACTAAGTATATTTTTTACTTAAAATACTTTAAAATAAAATTCATTTAATATAATAATAATATTACATTAATAAATTAAAAAATATTATTTCATAATATAATTTCTTAAAATTAATGAATAAACTAGATATAAAATTGATATATTTTTATTAAAAAAAAAAAAAAAAGAATGAGGCTACAACCATGGTAGACCACAAGAGTAAGGATTGGAAGGGCAAGGACATGGAAATACCCGTCACTAGATTTTCAATAAACCTCATTTCAATTCTTCCATTCAACTTATCAACTCAGAGCAAAGATTTTTTTTTTTTTTAAAAAAAAAAAGGTTCTCCATTTTGAACCCAGCATTGTTATCCTTTCCCAACAGGGTTGATGAGAGCTGAACAGCAATTGTTGTGACTTTCAGAATAATTACGAGCACCCAAAGAGAAATATGTTAATTCGTGCTGCTTCAGGAAATGACGAAATTTCTCAGATATGATTTTCTGGCACATGTCTTTTTTGGTCCCTCTGCACGTGACCAGGTCGGCTCCTCCCATTCCGGTCGTCTAAGTAGTCACGATTACTGTAATGGTGTGAGGCAGCCAGATAATCATTCAGATGCTTGCCCTCAGAAATTGTGTCCGGCATGCTCCATGTCTTTTTGTCGTTGCTTGATTTGGGCGAAGGAAAGACATAGTTGGGTGAACGATAGAGAAAATCGATGTCATCAGGAACTTCCCCTTCTTCCATGCTGATGAAATCTGATTTTTGTGATGACTGTCCCTTCAGTACCCGACGTTCTCCATCCCCAGCATCCTCTTGATGTTTCTCATGATGTGCATTTTCATCTTCTTCCTTGTCCAAAGGCATCGACCAGTTTTGCCTCCTGTCCCGCTTATTCTTCTCACTCTCAGCAGCTAGTTCAATACCAGCTTCCAGTTCCCTCTCAATGAGATCATCCTCATCCAAGAAGTCAGTTTTCCGAGACACATCACTCCTGGACTTCTTTCGTTTCTCTAGTGCAGCTTTTACTTTGTCTCGGTCTATCTTTTTGATAGCATCTTGAGGTGACTGGCTCACTGTGCCTTCTCTATGTTCCAGATTTTGACCAAAATGTTTTTCTTTCAATTCCTCTGCTTCACTTATTTCGCTTTTCGCACCATTCCTTTCTTGATCTTCTTTTCCATTTGATGCATGTTTCAATGTATTTTGAGCATCCCCCACATTCTCATGGTGAGCCACAATATCTATTCCATGGTCTACATGATCTATGGATTCACCATCAGCACTGTGATGAGAGGTGCTTTTTACACCTCCACTTGTATGCTCAGTACCTTGATTATGAGTGGTTCTTGAAGCCCCACCACGATTATCTGCAAATGATATAGACTTCAACGTTGCAGGTCTCGAAGTAATACCTCCAGCCTGAGAATGACTAGTAGTTGCTGCATTTTCTTCAATGCCAGAAGAAGCTTTTGATGATGCCTGATGATTAGCCCCACCTACAGTGCTTCCTTCAGCTTCATTGTTAGTTGAAGGTCGATTCTGTTCATACAGTTCCAGCATCTGATTGCTCACCTCTGCAAGAAGTCAACAGTTAAAGTTAAAACTACTGCATTCAAAGAGCAAAATCACAAAAGGTTTCCATGATCATTACTGTTATCCATTTAAATGATTTCTGACTCAAAACCCTTCCTCTCAGTGCACCACTCCCTTCTGCCCTTTCCCCTTGGATGATGAATTATGAGAGAGGGAGGGAGGGAGCATACTTTGATGAAAAAAAACATGCACACATAATCCTTAATGAGAACTATCTCTTTATTATTCTGGTATTACATCCATGTGTAATAGATTTGAAAGCGAAAGAGAACACCAACCCTCCAATTGACGAGGAGTGACATCAAACTCTTGCCACCAGACTTTCTCGCCATCTGATGGAAGCTTTACTTTGAGGAACTTTGCAGCAAGGAAAATCGCACCTGCTGCAATGTGGTGGGGCTTAAATTGCAAGCAAAGAGATGTGCGCAGTCTGCATGCCGCATTCCCCCCCATCAAGAAGAGACAATAAAAGAAGTGTATATATATACTAAAATAAGCAATTTTCATCATACCCATCATTCACAAAATTCCAAGCAACCTGCGCCAGGGCATTTTGGGCAACCTTAAACTTCTTTATTGCATCAACAAGAGGTTTATATGGATGCTGCACATTTAGATCAAAACCCAAAGTTGCAAGAACCACTCTCTCTCCAAGTAAAATTAATTCTTTCTGCTGTTCATATACCTCCTGCAGGACAGATGGGGATGCATACATAACAAACAGATTAAAAACTAGAAAGAATGATAAAGCTAATGGAGGCAAGATGAATCTCAAAAAGAATGAAAGCTACACAGCCCAACACTACATCAAAGGGAAAGAGAAAATGCTTAAGATAAGCACATAACAAGGGAACACTCACAACACTGAAAACAGATTGATTCTTGGAGTAACCTAGGAGAACAGACAACCAGGTAAAAAAATTTGGCATTTCAACTAGTTTAAGCAGCAAGCCCTTGGGTTTAGGCAACTGACAAATGGTGACAATAGCAGAAAAGAGGAGAATGAGAAAGAGGGGGATGGGGGGACATCCACAGAAAATGTAAAAGTCGCAAGTAAAGAGAGGAAAAAAAAAAAATTCGTTGGCAGGAGAACTGTTGAGATAAATTACCTTTTGCTTGATCCTCTGAACAGCTTCAGGATCCTTTTTATGAATGATTTCATAAGATACAAGGATGACATCTTTCAGTGGACGGGGAGTCTCCTCCACCTTCCCCGCAAGAAACATACACACAGTGGCAATAGTCTGTAAGACATTTCGAGTGACATTAGTCAATTAGATACTACAATGGTCATTTTTTAAATCCAAATATCAGCCATTTCTTTAATTAAATAAAAAAAAATGCATCACAGTGGATGTTGTTTGTACAAAGAGAGAGGGGAGAGGTGGAGTTGGGGGGGGTGGGGGGGAGTGTTTGACCGCACACAGACATGGAAAATGGAAATGAAATGCTATCATCCCAGGCAGACTTCACCTCGACTACAGATAAAGCAGGGAAAATTTTCACATGTAACAAATTGGCAAAAGAAAAAAAACACTCACCCTTCTATCATTCTTGGCATGAGATTGTCGAAGAAAGAATCGGTGACAGAAAATTATTGCTGTAGCAATGGTTAACTGGGGCCTGCATTTTATTAAATTCAAGGCCCATCACGCCAAACCAGTCAACGTAAAACCAGCCACACTTGAAGTAGAGAAAATTTACTTTGCAGTAGACAACCATTTATACTAAGATGAAACACAATGGAATTATATTTAAGGGGTGTTCAAATAGCTGCAAAACCAGACCCATCAGAAGAAACTTTCTAAACACCAGGTATCGGCTTACTGAACCGACCCAACAAACTTACCAAGTCTTGGATTTCACAATTTGAAAACCAGTGCCGAGTTCCTAATCTTGAAAACCAAACAATCAAGATCTTTGATGGGGACAAATGGAATGACCCTCCTCACACCAAGTCATGAACAGGGCTACCTAGTACCAATGACGCCATACAGCAATAATAATTCAGCTGAAGGGGGAAAATATCTCATACTGAAAGCAAAACATGGCAAAAGGTCAGAGTGGCTTAGGTGAGGGTGCTTCCAGTACCATCCCATTTCGTTGACTGGAAGACACTCAATCAAAAATTACAAAGTTGGTACTTCCATTAGAGCATTTTAATGAAAAAAATAGTAGCAAAGTTTGTGGTAGCAGCTTCAGAGGAATGAGCCATGGAAATAACAGAGAGATTAAGGACCATTAATCTCCAACAATTGTCTGAGGCATTCCTGGGGTGTAAAGGGATAACATTGCAAAGGATCAAAAAATGGTAGCAAGGTAGAGACATAAGTTTTGGCATGATCATTTACGTGTTGAAACCACTTAAGAGTTGTACTTCCTGATTTGTTCCTCATCAGGGAAGATAAGGAAGCACGACAGGGAATTACACAAATAGCAAATGAGTTGTTGTTTCATAAACTCCTAGGTTCTTCAGGATTCATCTGCTCAAGAGCCAAGAAATGTATGGTGAAAAAAAAGACGTTGAAAGCATGATTGTCATCTGTGAGCAAGATCATAGAGAAGACCCTTAACAAAGTGTTATAAGTCATTCCAGTAATACTCCTTCAACAGAAAATCCAGAGAACAGGAGACCCAATTAATGTGCATTTTTTTTTTTTTACTAGACTTGACGTTTACGGACCATGAAAAGAACTGCGATGCTCAATTATTTCCTAATTAGAGGATTTCCTTGCATTCACATCAGATAGAGATTTCCTTAAATGATCTTTATGAAATAACTTCAACAAATAACAAAAAAAAAAAAAAAAAAAGAATTTGGATAGCCACACATTTAGAATACAATTAAAGACTATCTTAACATTATAACTAGTTCCAATCATATCTATCCCTTGCCCCCAAACTCTATAAACACACTAAAAGTCTATCACCAGCCCACTAACGCTATATAATTACTAAACATTCACACAAACACATGCAAATATGACATATAACATATGAAGAAAAGTTTTTTAACAATGTTTCTTTGAACCTCAACTTTAAACAATCGAAATTTTCAACCAAATTACATGCTCCACCATAATTACCAAACAGCCCAAGCTACACTCTTAGATCTTGCAGGGCAGGAAACTATAAATTTAATCTCATGACGCACAATATAATATATAAAAACTCAATATCATGCCAAAATGACAGCATTTTATTGCAGAAAAAGGCATGAGGCGCAACTTAATATTTAAAAACTCACACTTTGAGTCTCATTCCCAAATCTTGTAGAAATGTACAGTAGGATTTGCGTAAATAAGTCTCCTTCTTCAAATCAATGCCATCTCGTCTAGATGGAGAGTCATCTTCAATTTCCTTTCTAGAGAAGTACCAATGACTGCCACCTTCCTCTGGTGTTCCATGATGAGAGGAATCACCAGGCAACGAATTAGCCATATGTTTCCTTGCTTGATGTACCCAAAATTTATACAAAGAATCCCTATATGTGAAAAAAGTGCTGATTAAACCACAATCAGGATAACATGTAAGAGCAATCTGCACAAGTTGCCTATATAAGAAAACTTTAAGAATAATCTCTGCCATTGGGAAGGAAGGCAATGATAAATAGGTAAATGCAATGAAAGAACCTAGCAAAACAATAAGCTGTCTGTCAATAAAGCAAGAAAATTTTATGTCCTAGACTCCCAGCTTCATAGTAAGTGAAGTAATTGCAAGAGATCCAGATGAGAAAGAAAAAGAAAAGATTGATGAATTAGTGCATAGCAGTTCTATAAATGGTAAATAATTACAAGTCAACCATAAAATCATGTTGGTCAATGTCAGTGATCTACAAAACATGTAATTTGAGTTGCCAAAGTTGATATCACATACAAGTCGGACAAAAAATCATCTTTTTCTTCTTCACATAGTTCTTAATTTATAAACCATAGAAATGATATTTGCATTTTAGTCCTTATAAAATGTACACACCCACATCATGCAATTTCATGTTTTACAGAAGCAGTGATAGAAGTGAACAATTCTTTTCACTGCAAAAGTTACCCTAACCATATGACCTATAATTCTAGCATCCCAAGAGCAAGAGGATGAACCAGGACGGTTGGTTTGTTGCAAATTCAATTTCAGAGCTCAGAATGAAACAAATCGGAATAAGTGGAGCCTAATTCAATTGTTTATCCTGAGAGAGACAAAGAAAAAACATTCGGAAGCCAAAATTAGGGATATCCAACACGCCCAATAATATGTTCCTACCGTTTCCCAAATTAGAACCCCAGGTATTCCAAGCGAATTAGAGTCGAGAGAAGATGTACTAATAAAACACTGCTAAAGCATAAAACGTGTTTTTAAGTAGTAGAAAGATTGAGAAGAGAGAAGACGTACCTCGATACTCGAACGACTGAAGAGGCGAGAAAAGGAGAAACAAGAAAGTTTCTGATTTCCGCTTAGGGTTTATTAATACTAAGCGCTATTGCGAAGTGGGAAGGATACTTTCTATCTTTTTTTTTTCTTTCTATTTTTTTTGAAAGAATCTTTTTTTTTTTTCTTTCTTATGTTGATTCCATTTCAATTTTTTGTTAATAAAAAACATATTTTAACCAGTTTTTCAAAATCTTCTATCATTTATTTATCTCTGATGGGTAAAATTGCTCACCATGCCAAATGTGACTGGTTAATTTGTTTAAAAATATGCAATAAATAATGTTTTTTATTGTAAAAAAATTAATTTAGGGTTTCTTTTACATCAAAATATTAGGCAAATAAGTTAGTCCATATAGTTATGAATATGATAAAATGTATTTAAAAAAATTTAATAAATTTATAAATTAAAACTTCATTTGATTGTACCATATTACATTCCATACAGTAGCCTATAAATTAGCAAAATATAATTTTCAATTAAATTAGTGGTAATTATTTTTTAAATTCTCAAAATTATAGCTAATTTTTTTAAATATTCATTATCAAATTATCGTTCATACGTTGAATTTTTAGTTTTATGAAATTGATCATACTCAAACCAAATTATATCAAAATTGATGAAATTTGCAATCAAATTTTATACTAATACAAAATATATACCATTAAAAACTATCAAATAAAATATAATCTAATAAGACCATAAATTTAAAACGATTTCCACATTAACACTAAATATGAAATTTTATTAACAAACAATTGTTTTATTTATATTTATGCCAAAATGTACGTAACTACTAATAAATTAATCTCAGTGGCCATTCCTACCATGAATCATCAATGGTTATAATCTCCATAGCATTTTTGTAAAATAGCCAAAGAAGCACAGCTAAACTGTTCGATGCTTCAATCAGCAGGAACCCTAATAAGACCGTAAATTTAAAACGATTTCCACAATAACACTAAATATGAAATTTTATTAACAAACAATTGTTTTATTTATATTTATGCCAGAATGTACGTAACTACTAATAAATTAATCTCATTGGCCATACCTACCATGAATCATCAATGGTTATAATCTCCATAGCATTTTTGTAAAATAGCCAAAGAAGCCATAGCTAAACTGTTCGATACTTCAATCAGCAGGAACCCAAGAAAATTAGCTCGTATAGGTCGTACAAGGTTTATATGATCCCATTACGGTTATTGTCTTTTATCCTTTCAACATGAACATTTTGCTGAAATGAGAACATTAAGGTGAAAAGAGAAAACGGAGAAACTAGGAATACCAGTCAAAATGGTATCAGGATTCTTCCAAACCAACATTGGAATTAGCAAAAAGGGCAAGGCAAAAACAGCTTGAGCTCACATGCGCTCTAAAGTTTGAACTGTCAACTACTGCAACCCAGTGCTCAAATTTGTGTTAGATTTACAAGGGGGAATGTAACCCACATTTTAAGTACAAGATTGAAATAGATGGCAGCTTATTAATCACATGATAAAACAAACACCAATTTGTACTTCTATTGAGAAGTTGAAGGGTAGGAGAAGACTCAGGGAAGCTTACAGTTGCTACTTTAGCGAGTATGACTACGATGAGGCTCGGTTTATACACACTGCCTCCTCATCCTTGGGGACCAAAGTCCGAAAGAAACACTGAGAATGCCTTTACAAAGACGAATGTAACCAAAAATAATAATTACCCAAGCCTCAGGTTCTGGCCAGCCAATGAGCGTAGAGTTGTTGGCACTCTGCTTCATCATTCAGCGACATAGCATAAGAAAGCCTTAGACAGAAAGAGGCTGAACAGCTAAATTTGTTCAACTCTGGGAAAGACACCCATTTTCTTCTAATTTCCATCCATAAAACGGTCATCTATTCATCAGTTCCCAGGGTTCAAACATGTCAAAGAGTTGTTTTGGACTTCCAAAGTTTTGACATGATACACATATCAGATATTTTCCAACCACAAACTTTCCAGCCCATGAGAACCTAGACTTCTCATGCTGTGTGAGAGATGAAGGGGTGGCAATCCGTGTCAGAATTCTGTGCGTCTCATTTTACTTTACTGATCGCACGCCAACTGTTCTTACACGGAACCTATACTGAGGCTGAGACTCTTCGCCATCGTCGTCATCATCATCATCTTCACTTGAATCATCCTCAACTTTGTCCCAACGAGCATAATCCAAAGCCGAATGCCCCTTAGGTTTTGGGATTGCTTGCCATCCCTTGGAATGCTGATCAGATGATTCCCTCTTCCTCTGTGCTTGAGCAATAATTTCAGCAGCAAGATTCTTTCTAGGCTCTACTTTCCGCTGCGCTCGGGCAATAACTTCAGCAGCAATAGTTCTTCTAGGCTCAAATTGTTTATTGCGACTTATTTCAGAAGAGTTGTTAATGTTTGGTATTTTAGGCACATTAACTTCAGCATCAACGGTAGTCCAACAAGGCTCCGTTTTCTGGTTAGTTTTTACCATTGCCACAGACTCATCAAGTTCCCCATTTTGTTGTTCTCCCTCACATATAAGTAGTTGTGCTTCCTCTTTTTCTTCCTCTTCTTCCAACTCAGCTTCAGATTCAGGTATTGTAGCAAGTGACTTTCCTTAAGCAAAACAACATAATTTCTTTAACCGACAACACAAAGGAAATTAATAATTAAAAGAAAATTGCAATCACTATTAAACCAATCTCAGCTTAAAAAAAAAAGTCATGAAGAAACCTAGGGAAATCGCTTGGCAGTACCAAATTCCAGATGCACACATCTCCATCAAAAGAAAACTTCTAAGCAACCCCCCAAACATAATGGTCTACCTACCATTAGAAACATCTACCCAGGTTCTTGGCAAAACATTGACACATAAGCTTATTCATTCATGTAGCTTAACTTAAATAAAGGGTTTAAGGCCCGAATGCCATAATGTTAATGTAATAGAACAGGCATAGGCAGAAGGTAAATAACTCTTAATTCTAGGTAGCATACATATAAATTCGAATAAAAAGAACTGAATGCAAAACTAGAGTCCATAATATCAGATCATTATCGCATATGATAAAACTAAGGAAAAAAAAAAGAGAAATACCAATTGAGTCCTCAACCGAGCTTCAAGATTTCGATAAACTTCTGACGATGGATTCAACTCCATAAGCCTGTTGACATCAAACAGAGCAGAGTGGTACTCCTTTAAGGTGACTAACGTCTGCGCCCGGAGCATCAATGCTCCAGCGTGATTGCGATCCAGCTCCAGCACCGACGTGCATTCTTCAGCTGCCTATGGACCATTCAATTAGGATTAAATTAATAAAAAAAAAGTTGAAGAAAATAAAAAAAATGCAATTACCCTTTTGAACTCGTGGAGTTTCAAAAAACAAGCAGCTCTGTTACTATGCAGAGCCATCATTTGGGGCTTGGTTTTGGCCAAAGAAAGCGCGTCTGTGTAAAACCCTACGGCTTCCTCGTATTTGCCGTCTCTGTACATCTGGTGAGCGGTCTCGATCTTGTTGAACGGTGCAGATGCCATCCCCAGTAGTCTATCGAACAGGAAACCTCGACACGGAGAAGAAAGGGATGGCGGAGAGAGACAAGAAAAAGAAAAGAATATGAGCAATTATAGCATTGTAATCAGTGAAACATAATAACGCATATAATAATTTAATAATAATAATAATAATAAGACACGGATTTTCTTCTATCTTTTCGAATCTGATCCATTTATTTTGTTTACAAGTTTGAAATTTGGTTGGTTAAACGGGGCATCGTTATGTGCATGTGTATGTCTGGATTGCTGTTGTGGATTGCCGGAACCAACTTGTTACGAAATTTGGGCAAAACTAAGCCCAGACATCTTCTTGGTGACCCGACAGGCCAAGTGATCCATTGGGTCCACATTTATTTCTCCATTATTTTTTTTCCAACAGTCTCTCCATTATTTGAATCATAAATCCGATTTTCCTATTGAAGTGCAACTTATCTACTAATAATTTGTGATACAAAAATTTGATGGCTATCCATTTGTTTAGTGGAAAATAGCTTCTATGAGAAAAATATTTTTGAGTAAAATATTTTCTATTGTTTGGATCATATTATAAAAAAAATATTAATTTTTATTTTGATTTAGAAGATTATAATAAAATTTATATTGTAAATATTTTATATTTAGTCTATTTATTATTTAAAATAAACAATATATATTAAAAATAAAATTTTTTTGTGAATCCTATCTATTACTTGTGATTACTATCTATTGATGATGATCGGTAGCTGGCGTTGATAGTCAATAATGACTAATAATAATAAATATATGTATTTATATAATTTATTTACCATTTGAATGAATCTATCAAAATTTGAAAAATGACCTAATTTTTTTTATTAGAAAAATTTTTTTTGTTAACAAATTTTTTTAAATGTATCAAATAGAGAAAAATACAAATAATATTTTCTGTGAAAAAAAGGGAGCGGGAGTTGTACCCTCGTATCAACTCTTATCCAAAATTAAAATTTGTCGAAAGAAAAAAAAAATTTTTTCCTCTTTTTTGGGTAAAATTTATGCCATTTTCACTGTATCATTCACGTGAATCATGAAGGGGGTACTATTGAATTTTTGACTTACACTGTTCCATTTTGTAGTATAATGTTTCAAAACATATTAACATTTTTCTAATTGATTTTTTTTATTTCTGATATTAATAATATATTTTCCCATCCCAAAATTGTATATGGTTTCGGTGATTAGGAGGGCATGTGTTGAAACTTTAGAATAGTCACCATTTGATATTCCTTGGCTACTCATTTGAGATCATAAACTACAAAATCAGTCCAAAAATGTTCGAATTATTTCCTACCAAATACAGCCATCTTAAATAATCACAACTAGAATCATAATCAACTGTTTTGATAATACAAGAGGTTCAACATCACAAACCAATCCCAGAACTGCAATGGATTTTTTACCGGCAGCTGATGGTCTAAATTTCTCCCCTTCTTATTTCGTGCCACTCTCATCAAGCACTGGCAATAAATTTTGCAGGATCTCAGCTGCACGATTAAGTTCCTCCTCTGTTATGATCAAAGGTGGCACGAGCCTCACAACATTCCCCTTTCCAGCAGTCAACACTAGCAGGCCAGAATTTCGGCATGCATCCACTAGTGGTAAGGCTGGTACATTTAACTCGATTCCGATAATCAGTCCAACTCCTCGAATTTCCCTCACATGTGAGTTTCCACCTAGCTTCTGCTTTAACATTTCTTTGAAATACAGTCCCTTCTTAGACACACTGGCCAAGAGATCTGGTTTTGATATTTTCTCTAGAACAGTAAGGGCAGCATTACATACAAGAGATCCACCAGCGAAAGTACTTCCATGGTCTCCAAAATGTATTGCTGAAGCAACTCTTTCAGTTACCAACGCTGCTCCGATGGGCAAGCCTCCAGCAAGTGGCTTGGCTAGTGTCATTATATCTGGAAAGACACCATATGCTTCATGCGCCCAGAGGTATCCAGTTCTGCCTAAACCGCATTGCACCTTCAGAACACGGCAAACATGTGTATTAGAGAGTGCATTTTAATTAACCTCATGAACATAAATAAATCATAGCCAAAATTGAATTTCAAAGAGAAATTTCTTTTCAAGGATTCAAAAGGGGGACTTCACACTGATGAGATTCAAATTCTAGCACCTACTCTTCTTAAAAGTATATTTTAACGGGAATTGATGATATGCCAGAGCAGTAAAAAGCACATTGTTCTAATGATCTAGGATATAAAATACTCAATAAAAGCTGATTCTAATTTTTAACCAACCTAAGCCATTACCAAATTGGCAATATACAGAAAATAAAACAATAAAACTAGACTTTCCAAACAATGATATCGACCACAAAATCCAACATTCATTATGCTTATCTAGATGTTGGATGTAAATTAATATTGAATTGATAATACCTCATCAAAGACCAGAAGAGCCCCAGCATCATCACAAGCAGTCCGCAAAAAATCCAAAAATTCCTTAGTTGCACTGTGGATGCCACCTTCACCTTGGATGGGCTCAACAAAAACTGCAGCAGTTTTTCCACGCTGAATTAATTGTCTTGTTGCATGTATGTTTCCATATTCTACAAAAGTAACCCCCGGCATAAGAGGTTCAAAAGGTGATCTATACTGTTCTTTGCTTGTAAGAGCAAGAGCACCCATGGTCCTCCCATGGAAGCAATTAGAGAAAGATATGAATTCTGAGGCAGAGTCTGTAGCATTAGGGTTTGAGTGTCTCTGGTACTTCCTTGCAAATTTGATAGCTGCTTCATTTGCTTCAGTTCCAGAATTCGTAAAGAACACACGATCAGCAAAAGAGCACGCCACTAGACGCTTAGCAAGCTCCACCTGCAGCAACACCACCTCGGCTATTTAATCCTTTAGCATAAAAAAGGTCCATCACACCAATTCCCATAATTTTTTCAACTTCCAATGCTTAAAGATCAAAATTCTATCAGATATTATCATCATTTTCCAATTTTAGTTCGCTGCAAACTTCATTAAATCCAATTCAAAATCACCTAACAATTCAATTCCATACAATTCCCAAACTTTTTCACCGACGAAACACGTAAATTTAAAAAAAAAAATTGAAGAAAAAGAAAACGAATACGGAATCATCACCATCATATAATTATTGAACCTGAGGAATGGAATAATAGACATTGCTGACGTGGGTCAACAAATTAGCCTGCTCAACCACAGCCTTTACCCAATCAGGATCACAATGCCCTAACGCATTCACCGCAATCCCCGAAGTCAAGTCCAAATACTCTCGGCCTTCAAGATCATACAATTTACAACCCTTGCCACTGGCCAACACCACCGGCGCCCGCGCATATGTCCCCACCATAACCTTCCCCTCCGCCTGCATCACCTCCTTGCTCTCTGTCAACACCCCAGTTTTCCCCGCATTATCCGTTGCTTTCACGTCCACGTTAAGACAAGAGGCGACAATCGGCTTCCGGCCGTTGAATCGGACTACTACTTGTTGCCTTTCTACTCTCTCTTGATGGAATAAACGGTGGAGATTGAGTGACTGAGAAATTGTAGGGTTGGAACAAATGTGTATCGAAGAAGAAGCCATTTTTTTTTTCTAGCTGCAATTGTTGTTCTTACTTGAAAAAAAAGTTCTTCAGCGCCTGTTGGCGGCTCCGCTTGTTTGAGAAGAAGAGAGAGAGTGACGGACAAATACTGAATTGATGTTTGGGCCATGGGCTTAGGCCGATGTTGTTTATTACCTTCCTGGGCTAATGTTTTGTGGTCTTGGGATTCCAAAACACATGTATTGAATACATAGGAATTTATCTCTTTTGCATTTACTGTTTTGTTTTTTTAAATAATTTTTTTACTTTAAATATATATATTTATACTTTAATACATCTTTTTTTATTTTTAATTATATTGAAATTATTATTATTATTTTATATGTTTAAAAAAATTAATTTATTTTTATTTTTACATAAATTAAGAAAATGAGTAATTTATAGATGGAGGTTCATTTTTTATATATTATAGTTTCATTTTTTTTTTTATAAATGAACTTATAATATATAAGAAATAAATCAACATTATAAATTCATTTTTTGTAAGTTGTAGGTTCAATTTTTGATAGTTAAATATTTTAATATTTTTATTAAAATTGATAAATACCATAGAATTTATATACTAACTATAAAACATATTATAATTAATCCTAAATTATTATAATCTTTATTTATAATTGAATATATTGTTTTTTTATTTTGATATTATATATAGAATAAAATAAATATTCATTAGATTAAACAAATTATATATATCTAAATTGATTTTTGTATAGTAAAAATCTCATTTATAAGAAAAAGAAAAAATAAAACAAGATAAAAGTAAAAAAGTACACTAAAATAAAAAATATATGAAAAAAGAAAAAAAATGTAAAAACGGAAAAAAGTTGTTTGTGTCTGTTTTTTCTTTAAATATTGCACGTATCATGGACTCATGATCCTTATTGTTATATGAACAGAGTTTCATAATACAACAATTCAGCTAAAAAATAAATCATATTTAGTTTAATCTCACAAATTATATTATGAACTTTTATTCATACAGTAGCATTGATCAAGAGTCCATAATACGTGCGATATACCAGAAAAAATATATATGCATCTTATGTGTTTTCTCTTTCTTTAATAAGGTTCTTGATCAAGGTTTTAATGAATTTGTAAATAAATACTAATAGATCTAAAATTCATTTGTAATGAACGTGTAAGTATGTTTTAATGAATTTCTAGATAAATACTAATGAATTTATTGGTAAATTTTAATTAATCTATAGAAGACATATTTTTAATGAACCTAAAGTTCATTTGTAATCAACTTATAGTTAAGTTATAATGAATTTAGAGTTCATTTATAATAAACGTGTAGGTCAGTTTTAATAAACTTATAGGCAAATAATAATGAACATGTAAGCAAATACTAATATATATATATATATATATATATATATAGTATTTAACTAATGAACATATATGTTGATAACATATAGTTAAAATATTTTGATATTGTCAAATTGTTTATAATATTAAAATTGATAAACAATATTGAATTTATGTATTAAATATAAAATATATTGTAATTAATCATCAATTATCGTATTATTTTATTTTTAATTGAAGATTTTAATATAATTATATTTATTATTATTATATTATTTTTTTATAATTTTTATGTTATATTATGATATTATATATAACATAATATAAATTATATGTATCTAAATTGATTTTTGGGGAATAAAATCTCATTTATTAGAAAAAAAAGATAAAACAAGATAAAAAAAATAAAAGAAGGGTATTAATAATTATGATAGAAAATTTGATAGGTCTTGAAACAGTATCAAAATAAGTAAAAAAATAAAAATTGAATTCACTTAATAATTTTGAAAACAAAGCAAACTCACTTTCTTTAACAGACAGTTCAAAGTTTTTTAAGGATGAAACAACCATTTTTATATCTAATATTTTGTGATCAAATAGTGTTTTTTTTTCTCACGTTCTTTTTGAGATGTGTATTTTTTCACGTATAATGAACTTTAATTCATATTACTATATGTACATGGATCTATGATATAAAAATCTAGTTTGATCTTGTTGTGCTAATCAAATTTTAAATTTTACTATATTCTTAAGTTTTAATTATTATATGAATTCCATTTAGTTGAATCCTTGCCCATAAAATTATAATTTGGACAAAAATTTTCCCATCTAATACTTAGCATATATATACCAATGTTCTAGATTTCATTAAAAAAGGGAGGGAGGAAGGCGAGAAGATAATTCATCATCAATCCAAAAAATTATAAGGTTTAAGCTATTATGTTTTCTTTTTGGCAAGGAAATGATTGAGTGTCCTTTACTTGATGATGCGTCACAGGCTACGTTTGATTTTTTTTAAAAAAAAATTTATGCTGAATTTACTTATATATTTTTCATTTTTGACATTTTAAATAGCAAATTTTGTATTTTTTATAATTACGTACAAATTTAAATTATCAAACACGTTCTAAAGGAGTACTATTATTATCAACAGTCCCAGCCCTTGGAGTAGGCCATTAAAATCTGTGGTTAAGGACCCCAAATTTTTTTGAAAAATTTTAAAATGAAATTGTTTTAAAAATGTTTATATTTTTCAGTTTGTCTAATTTAAAGGGCCCAATGTAAGAAAAAAAATATAGTCTAATTTATTTTAAAATTTTTAATTTATTTAATAAAGAAAATGTTCAAAATTTTATTTTACTCAAAACCTCCATACTTATTGAGTCGGCCATGATCATCAAAAATATATTTAGTTGCTCAAAATACTGTTATACGATTATATAAAACAAAGAAAATAGATACAATTTTAATAATGATTAAAATAAAGAAAATATAATCAAATTCAGTATAAAAATTTGAAAAAAAAATATAGTCTTGATCGCGATACTACTATTCATCACGATAATAACATCACATGTTAGCAATCTTTTCATAAAATATTATGCATCTTTAAAATAAAAGGTCATCTTATTTATCATTCTTTCTTCTCTTCATTACACTAGTCAAATAGAAGGCACTTAATATGTACTAATTAATTATTAGTTACCACACATATATTTAACATAAAAATAAAATTATAATTGCTGGTTAAAGGCGATCAATAATTCTCATTGATGCTTCAGAAAGATCTTCATAAACCTTCATTTCATAAGTAATACTCTCAGGAAGATCCCATTGTTCACTTTCAATCTGATCAATACTCTCCTGGCACATGAGTTGATACTTAAGCGCTGTAAGAACAGAATGGCCAGCCTTATCATAATCCCCACTCTTCAAGTAACTAAGCACTTTAGAGAGATCTTTACGTGCTTGAGAATACCCTTGGCTGCAAGATTCACAAGCAGACTTCAATTTCTCACCCGGGGCTCCAAGAACTATCGCTGACATATTGGCTGCCAACAATATTGTATGGTTGGTAAGACAGTTTGTGAGAATAGTAGCAACCCCTAGTTCATCAGCTTCGGGGGCTCTAGGATCTGATTTTAGGCACTCCATGCAAAGTTCTGGAACCTCTGTGCTGTGGCATTCTACCTTCATAAATTTATCGTCCGCTGAAACAAATTTGTGGGTATTGGAACAAGCATCATGCAAGATTAGTACCTCGATGAGAGCAACAACAATAAGCAGATTGACGAGATGATGAATGAAATTTGCAGGAGAAGCCATTCTTTTGTTTAGTACAGTAGCACTACTTCTGCTATAGGCTATATGGTATTAGTATGTACTATGTGGTATGTATAGTGTGAAATCAGCTTGCCAAATTAATTGATGAGTCCAGATAAGCTTTACTATTTTTCTGACATGACTAAGCATGAAACTCATGACCAAAACGCATAATTAAGGAGTCATTAATTACCCACTAATGGTCACCAACTCACACAATAAGTGGATAACCTATAGAGCAAAGAATGCTAGCTAGGTTTGTATACCCTTCTTGTCATTAATTATATGTTAATGGTTCAGAGTTGCAGTTACACTTCTCTATCGTTGTTATCTAAATTAAGGAAAAAGCTAAATGGCACGAATTAAGTAGAGGAGCAAAAGAAAGCAGTTTTTCTGTTCTCTTGTTTTGTTCTGATGCTATAAAGCATGTTCTGTTGTATATATGCTGAGAACTTTGTGATTTTTGAACAGTACGTGAATAGAAATAGAATCAAAGGTTAATTAAAGGGCAAGCTTTGCACTTGTGAGTGTCAAGGCATTCAAATTGTGGCAAATCCCACAAATTCCACATCTCGACGAATATTTTATCATTTATTAGCTCCAGCTTCCAACTGAGAATGAAATAGAGCGCAAATTAACAGCCTACATAAATACACCATCATTCAACTTGGAAGTTTTCTTCCTAATTCTGATTATCACTTCACATTTTGAAATATACTCAAAATAAACCCATTATTGGGTATATGAGGAATAGATATTGAATTAATTCATCAACTGAAAATAGATTGAATATTCAAGTAATTTTTGTTTCGTACAATGGAAAACAAGGAAAGGAATTAACACTTATAGCATCATATTCTCTAATTCCTCAACTTGCAGCTAAATTTGTGAGAGATTTAGTCAAGTGGGAGTGTAAAGGATTACATTCTAAATTTGGTTCACTTTCAAATCAAACTTAAGGGTCTGAAACTTGATTTATGTTTCAATTTTGAGATGAGATTGTATATCAACTTAATATTGGAGTCTGAATTTTGTCTAATTATGGAGAACATCTTTTTATGTTTCATCTTTGAGGAGAAACTTGTTTTTTGTTTTTGTTTTGGACAAAATTGGATATCATTTTAGTATTGGCAATAGAAAATCCAATATGTTTTTTATTCCAAATTGATTGGTGAATGTGTTTTGTTTGATAATTTATATAGACTATGTTTGCATGATGAGAGAGATTGTGAAGCCAACGTTGTGACTAAACGATCCTTAATTAAAGAAAAATCTTATTCATTATGGCACAAACGTTTGGGTCATATATCTAGAGAAAAAATTAGAAGACTAGTAAAAGATGACATTCTTCATTCGCTTGATTTTGAGGATTTAGATGTTTGTGTGGATTGTATAAGGGGTAAATTGACTAAAAATAAAAAGAAAAGTGCTAATAGAAGTTCAGATCTTCTAGAGATTATTCATACTGATATTAGTGGACCTTATTCACCTACTATTTATGGCAATAAATATTTCATTACCTTCATCGACGATTTTTCCTGTTATGGTTATTTATACTTGATAAACGAGAAATCTGATGCCATTGAAATGTTTAAAATTTTCAAAACTGAGGTTGAGAAACAATTGAGAAAAGTCATTAAAATTATAAGATTTGATCGAAGGGGTGAATATTATGGCAAATATAATGAGACTGGTCAACATATGGGAGAGTTTGCCAAATATTTGCAAGAATGTGGAATAGTTGCTCAATATGTCATGTCTGGTAGTCCCAAACAAAATTGTGTCGCTAAAAGG